>JAWQUT010000008.1:1613499-1627088 GCA_033807755.1 Ellobium chinense | reverse complement strand
CCTCCCCGATCCCCCGCCGTATCTGAATTAGGGATGAATCTATTTAATGCAACAAGAATAAAAACGACAACAATAATTATCTCACCACTTTTTTAAACCCAATAGAGAGCGGGAGATAACTGCTGCTTATGCAAGAGCCATTGAATGATCATGAGGAGAATTTTAACAAGGGAGACAATCACAGAAAGATGGCTGCTGAGACATTTATTACCTCCTTTAGCAGGAGTTGTGCGCAGACAATAGCTGATGAGGCGTCGAGGATCTTCCGGCGGAAAGACTCAAGGGAGTACGGGGCGATAATCACTGCTGAATTAGAAGCTCTTCGTTTTTTAAGTTTCATTATTCCATAGCCCTATTGTGTCCCAAGGTCAGTCGCTTTTCCCTCTCTCTTATAACCTATCACTCTAGATTCTATTCCCTTTTAATTTCCGAAATCCATGCTGAGGCAGCGTGGCTAAATGAATGAAATTTTGAACTAAGAATCAAGCTGTCTTGGATTTAATAGAAGAGTGCGTTTTTTGCACACGGCTGTGCACTGCACTCTTGTTGACCCCGGTGCTCCAGCAAATAAATTTCATATGCAATACATCAGGATACTCCCACCTAGAGCTTGGCTTAGGAACAGGTGCAAAGTTAGGGGATAGGGTTAACGAAGGAAAAACAAACATGGGACAGTTCTTGGCTATTATCGTTGTCTAGGAAGTTTTTTTTTGCTTCTGACCTTACCCAAACTATAGATGGGAGTGTCCTATGATGCATGCTATGCTGCACATGAAGGAAGACAAACAGTGAGACGTACATAGTGCCAATATCAGGCAGCCTAAATATGCTTTGATTAAGCTTTAAGAGCAATATCACTGGACTCTCCTAAGGGCCTATGGTAAGGGGTAGGGGTCGAACCCCGGAGGTCAAGCATATTTCGTAATCAAAATGGGGAAGCTGACACACGCTCACATTTCCACACTCTTACTGGCAGGAAGAATAGCGTACCGTGTGCCTATTAAAACCCTCTGTTTCCAGTATCGTGTGCTCGTCAGAGAGATAGTCTGCCAGGGTAATCTTCTTCTTCTTTATCTTTTTCTACCTCTTCTTCTTCTTCTTTTTCTTTTTCTTCTTCTTCTTCTTCTTCCTCTTCTTCTTCTTCTTATTCGTCATCTTCTTCTTCTTCTTCTTGATCTTCTTCTTCTTCTTCTTCTTCAGCAGCATCCCCTGATCATACTTGCAGACTGCTGTCTATCAAGAACTGAGAAATCAGCTGCAGGCTTTGTGCATTCCTACCCAGCTCACAAAAATTGCTTCGTCTCACAGTCAGCCGGCAATGGCTACAAAACTGTCCCCTTAGTTCTGCTAGGAGAGGGCAGTCCTGCAAGACATGTTATGGTGTTGGATCTGCATGCTGGCACTGACAGGAAGTTGATCTGCTTTTATACAAGAGTTTTACATTGTTTTACATGAATATATCAGGTCTGAAATGTATAACAGTGTATGCTTTGTAAAATCTATTCAGTTAGAGGCAGGAAAAGCTTGATGTTTATTATTATTTTTTTTTTAATACTATCTAACCGCTACCATCCATTCTCTCTCTCTTTTATTTTTGTCTGTTTGCAAATTTTCTCACGCTCTCGCTCTCTCTCTCTCTCTTTCTCTCTCTCTACTTCTATCTGTGTTTCTCAATGTCTCTTTTACACTTGTGTCTATAGCTGTCCAGACTACCTGTTTTACGGTGTTAAAGAAGTCACTTTTCCTCAGTTCGATTCCATAATGATTCAGGATAGCTGGATGCTGGCACAGGAAGTTACACGATGCAGACCGAAATCTTAAGATAAATTGCAGTCTCCAATTTTAGCTTATATGTTTCCTCTCTGGATCAAACGCGGAGTGCATTGTACACACTAGAGTGAGCAACAAGGAGGCGAAATAAAGACAGAGAGACGAGGAGAGGAAGAGAGGAGGAAAGAAAGAAAAAGGAGAGGGAGAGAGGAGGAGAGAAAGAGAAAAAAGAGAGAAAGAGAGTTATTTAATGTCGTGTTCCATATATTAGGTCATGTGTAAATATTGGCATCATTATGTTCAAACTTTTTAACCGATTTAGTTGACGTCGTTGGAATGAAAACAAGTTGAAAAGGTCAGAATTTATGACGAATACGATTTTTTCATGTTACGTTTTCTGCAAGTCTCATATTTTGAATGCACAGGATGGCACCTATTAAAAAAAAAAGAATTGAAATTAAAGAAAAAAACAACAACCACCAAACACACACAAATTTGAAATGCAAATTTTGAAAAAAAAAATCCAAAGTTCGTTGTCCATCATGCCAGGCAACTTTTGTGCAATCTAATGAGATTTTCACTGTTTTTTTTTTTTTAGCTTTGGTTTAGCTATGATGTGCTAATTTCGTAAGATTATCTTAACATCTCATAATTGTACCGCAAGAACGTCAGCACTGGCGCAAAATGAGACCATTTGCCCACGCACCTGTTACACGAGAGTGTGAACATAAAATTTAAAGAAAAAAAGTCTTTAAATACCAGTACTTTAAACTTTAAACTCATTACATGTTATTATGTCGTTGGCATCAAGAAAATTATTGAAATAAAATTACCATGAAAAATCGGTTAGACTATTTTAATTCTATTTTGCAGACTGGACTGACATTTGCGTGCAGACAGTGAGAGAGCAAAAATCAACACGTTTTTTTGTCTTCTTTGTTCTTTCAAGATGTCCCGAGGAAAAAAATACCGAGAACGTACTTTGAAAGGCAGATGAAGACCCTGAAGTGTCTCACCAGCTCGGGGTTTTCCCGGAGACACGTCTGACGGACACGCTTCTGGGGCATAACGTCAGTTAATAGGTCATGTGACAGGATGCTGCGTCTTCAACGTCACACGGTAACACTGGTGTGTATTTAGTAAGTTTTCGTGAAGCAGACAAAAAGTGGACATTGTGTAGGCGCGAGCGTCATACCTTACCTTCATGCACACAATTAGAATCCACAAAACAGGAAAAATGATACTAAATAAACAAGTAAGTTTTTTTTTCACTCATGACAATCTTGAAAATTTGACCGCTTCCGTTTTCAAAGGTCAGAATGGAAGCATAATATTTACGATTAACGGAACTCAAGTTACAGGACTTTGAACGAAGCCTTGGAAACGAAACTGGAGGACTTTGAAACAGATTCTTAATGCTAAAAGCGTATCCATATAGCAGATATTGATTTTCCTCGGAAGTTAAAAAAGCTCATAAGAAACTTTGTCATCAGACAACTTTTTTCCAAGTTCGAAGCTTTTATGAACTCGTATGGCAAAAGGCAGATATGACCACACAGCATTTTCCTGATCTTATGATCACATTGCATTTTATGAATCAGGTTTGAAATTCACATCTGATTTTAGTTTAGAACGTGTAATATGATTGTAACACCAGAAACTGTCGTATGCGCATGCGTACCATGTGCCATAAAATCTGAAGATCCGTCTAAAAAATAAAAGCTCTCGAATAATTTAAAGTTAGGTAAAAAGCCATGGAGACCATTCAAAGACGTTTCGATATCATGGCCATTTCAAACATCAGTAAATCAAACACATAATGCAAAAACAAGTTGAAGATTGCAGAGTAAGGGAAAACATCGATGTGTGTGGCCAGGAAACATACTAGGATGGAGATATATTTACGAATTTATCATTGGAAAGACAAAAGAAACGGACGATTTTGAGAATAACACATTTCTATTTTCAAACAAATTTTTAAAAATGTGTTATCATCTCTAAATCTTATTATTACTTTTTTTTGTTTGTTGCAGTAACAAGATCCGTGCTGTTTTTCTCCAGCATTTCGCTGCTCACCCTTTCCTAAACACTAGAGTATAAAATCTGAATCCAATGCCATAACAATGACAAATGGCGTCACCATAGACTTAATTGCATTACTTTTACCCACGACGTCGTTATTCGTAAAATCATGCACAAATCGCAAGCTTCAACTCCTGTAAATCATTCTAAATGCGTCGTGCAGCAAAACTCGCCAGGCTTAACAAGTGTAGGGGAGGCGCATCGGGTCCAGCCTCCTGTTGGCTTCGTGACCATTGTTACGTGTAATGACCACTGCACATGTTGTCTGCCGACCAACCAGCTGCCACTGGAGTGCAAAATTCTACCGCCACGCCCAGCTTTCTGCAAGGAGATGCGTATAATTTCTATTGCCGCATTCAAACGAAGCGAGCGTATGGTAGAATATATTCTATCATAGCATCACGAGGGTTAACATAAAATGGGAAGATAGTCTAAACCGACCTCTATAATGAAGATGGCATAATACAGGTACACATGGCCTAATTCAATCAGTTGTCTTCACTATGTCCTCATGGATTTGTCAAAATTAACCCAGCTGCTCGCCTTACAAAAATTACCTTAACACACCAAACCTTACACTCGGTTTGGTAAGAAAGCTCTCAGACAATATTTTCAACGGTATTTCGCGCCTCTTGGCAGGGAATGGGAAAATATCTGTCCCAAGCTATGAGCTCATGGAACTTTTAAAAATCCTGGTCTCTGGCAATCTTAGCCTCCTCTTTTCAAAATAACAACAATAACACCAACAAAAAGTACATGAGTCTCAGAAATCTTCTAAAACTGGTTTAATGGTCTTGAGAATGCAGGAGGTGAAAAGTAGAGGTAATGAACCTTTCCGGTCGCTTGTCTTGTCTTCCAGGGCTTGGCGGAATCCGGAAGCTAAGGTAAAGTGTGGACCAGTGGGTCATGTCATGAAATCAGACAACAACAGGGACTATTAGTAGATCGATCCTTTACTGGGTTCTGAACCGGGTTATAAGAACACATATGGAGCTATATGGAGTGCAAAGATGTTGTCTCCGGAAACAAGTAACAACGGGGGCAGACAATGGAATGTCCTCTTAGTGCTAAAAGTGCGAAAGCTATACAAAACAACAGGGAGGACAACATGGCAGACGCTTTTAATACTCACAGTCAAACGTAAAACACTAAGCCTACGAGGGTGAATTTGGAGTGAGAGAATGGGACAATGGAGGAAAGAAGGGAAAAAAGGACGGACAAGGGAAACGAAAGCAACTGTGTGTGTTCAGTGGAAAATTGGGGAGGTCCCACAATAAAAATCAACGCTGATTGAGACTCGGGTTGTGTCTTAGTCGATACCGATAATAGCTACTCTCGATACTTCCTCTCATCGCTAAAACTCTCTTCTACCAGATAGTCGATACTGTCGGTACTGCTATCGTTTAAATTTCGCATTGTTATATTTTCTTTTTACTTTGTACTCACATTGCACGTCATTGCTGCCTTGGAAATAAAAATAAATGAAAGGCAAACAAAACTGCTAAACGCAAATACGATAGAACAACAACAAACTATTTTCAATTCCGATAAAGGCTAACCTGTGTTTTTGTCCAGCGAAATCTTATTTTGACCTTCGACCCTGATAGCTAGCTCACTTCGTGAGATCACTATGATCTTACGGTGTCGATATCTACTATCACTGATACTGGAACCGTAAGTATCACTTTATGAGATATCTGAAATCATCGACGCACAGATCTGATTGCGATAAAGAGGAGGAGTGATTGTCCATGCCTGCTGCAACAAGAAGCTGACTTAATATGTCCTGGATGCCACGGTACTGACTGGTACCAGAGATACGAAACATGGCAACAGTAGGACGGGTAATGGTAGTAACAGCAAGAATGAGACCGAAGAAGAAGAAGATGAAGGAGGAAGAGAAAATGATGAAGAAGAGGAAGAAGAAGGAGCAGCTCACAAAGAAGGATAAGAAGTAGGTGGAGGCGAAGAATAAGAGGAAGGAGAAGGAGGAAAAGGAAGAGCAGAGGGAGGAAGAGGATGAGAAGGAGGAAAAGAAGAAGAAGAAGAAGAAGAAGAGAAGAAGAAGATTGATTGATTGATTGATTGATTGATTGATTGATTGATTGATTGATTGATTGATTTGGCAATGGAGCAAAATAGGCAGAAGAAGAAGAAGAGGAAGTACAATAATAATAATAAGGTATGAACAGGAATAAAAATCAAATAAGTGTCGGATAAGAGTGTCAGCATTTAATGAAATTTGACACAGCTTTCGCCTTGTAGCCACACAGTTTTGTTGGCTTTAAGGGCAATGAACTTTAGTGTTGTCGAATGTATGATGAATTCTAAAGTGGTGGACGCAAAGGACGAGGGACAGGAATTGTAATGACATAAGAGATGAACAAGGGAGAATTCACCATTAAACTGGAAAATCTCAGACCAAACACTGGCTAAAAGGGATCAAGGTGATGGCATGCGTTTATCCCTTGTCACTTTGCGCGGGTGTCTCCTGGGCATTTTACTGTGATGACGGCCATCTTTGCATATGGCGACCCAGCGCTTCCGGCGGCCCAGACATGATTTTGTCCCCGCAAGGAAATTGAAAGAAATCTGCGCTAATCTCAATCGCGTGCCGGACAATGGTGTGCCACGTCTGCCTGTCTCCCTGGCCTATTGAGTTTCCTGACCTTTCACCCGGGGCTCTTCTAAATTCAATGCAAGTCAAGTGCGTAACGCAATCGATTGAACAGTCCTGACGGGAAAAAGTGGACGTCATCAGATTCTCCATCTCTGAGGATAATCCAGCCGTGAAGTTTCCACAAACCGTGTTTTTCTCCCCATGAAAAATTTCCAAACTCGACCTCTGTTCTCTTAGCTTAAGTCGTATGGGATTGTTTAAAGCAGTTTGGGAATTCATATAATAAAAGTGCAATATTTCCGCAATCAATATTTGACAGTCAAATACAGCAGGATCTCACATACGCACAATAGTCTTCAACGTCAGATAACAGCAGGACATTTGACAACTTGACAGATTTCCCAAGGCAATAACGTTGTCGTGGCCTCATCTTTTAACACTTGCACAGTTGTGTCTGACAATGACCAAGTCCTCCCGTCACTGGCCAGTTCAATACGACCAAAGCTTAGATTCTCCTTCCTGTGAGATTGCCGCTATGCTAACGTTTATGTTTAGGGAAAGCTGTCAGCTTGTTGCAAAACAACATAACGAAAACCCGGAACAGTGGACTTTGAACTGCCCATAGAAGAGCCGTATCGTCCACAGGGTGCTCAAATATCGTAAGTATCATACTCATACTCTTTGTTTATATAAAGATACACTAGTTGAGCACCTGATGGGCGAATATTGGCGAAGATAATTAATATCGTCCTTTTTCGTACATTATGCGAGCCATATGGGCAGAGGTGAAAAATGTGACATGTATGCGAAGATCTAAGTGCATATGAAAAAACCTATAGCTCCTGAGTGCACATCAAAACATTTATAGCTCCTGAGAGAGACAAGTTTAGACAATCCAGCCCTGGTAATACGACAACCTTTCGAACCAAAAGCATCAAGTTACGCTCTTCTTGAACTGCCTCAACTATAGTCTTGAACAAAATACAGCTGATAGGGGCCTGAAACAACTGACCGTGCTAATTAAGCAAAGGCACTATCCTTTACTAGAGACTGTTATGAACATAACATGGTGTGAAAATTATTGCCAAGAGTACAATGGCTTTCTATGATTTCTATGCAATATTACACACCAAAGTGCTGGATGGTGCATTCATCTCCCTTAGAGGTGATGATCTTAGAATAAGTGTCATTAGTGATGGCACCAGTTGTGTGACACCCGCTTTCACCCACGCCTCTTAGAAACCTTTATGCGTGGTATTAAGGAGGCGTTTCGTGATATTCTGTCTGGATAAAAAGTCTTTTCAGTTAACATCAAAGAGTATTTCTAGTTTCTGATAATTCTGCGTCATGCCAGTAAATCCAGAATGCCTCCATAGCATCATGCACAAAAGATGTCCAAGAGATGTGGGTAAAAGCTGGTATCAAACAACTGGTGCCGTCGCGAATGACACATTTTCTAAGATCATCACTCTTGAGGGCGAAGAATGCATCATTCAGCACTTTTATATGGAATTTTGCATAGAAATCCAGTGCACTCATGGACATAACTTGTGCACCAAGTTATGTGCATTACAGTTTGTGAAAAAGGGTGGTGTCTTCCCTTAAGTGACTTCTCAACCAAGGGACCATTGAGAAATGCATTTCAATAAAGCCCCCCCCCCCNCCCCCCCTTTTCGCTACCGCCTCGACTGTATGTTCCATAAACTCTTGGACTCCTTAGGAATAAATAAGTAAGCGACATTACAGAGATGGACATGAGGACATAATTTTTTTTTTTTTACAGTTGAGGATACATTGCAACATTAGAGACATCAGCGAGCCAGGTTACTGAATTATTAATAAAAACCTTATTTACGTACAATATCAAATAGAAGAAAAAAATACATATTGTCTTTTTAGTTCCATAATATTCTTTGATTACACGAATTTCTGTCTTTTTTAGTCTACTCGATGTAATAGATTTTTTCTTGTTGTTGTTGTTGTTGATGTAGGAATTTCTTTCTCGCAACGTTGAATTCTTTGCAGAGCATCAACGATTCGAAGCTGATATTAAGCAAGTGTTTTTATGAAATAAAATGGAAGGAATCGACATAAAATGGATTGGCCTAATCTCTCATGGGGATACTAATGTATATAGAGGTATGAAGATGCCAAGAGCACCTGGCATAAAAATATGCTATTTTAAATAGTCCCTATAAAATCAGAATATTGGCAATGTGGAGGGGGGAAGGGGTTGGATTTTAATTTCAAAGGCTTAGATAGGTGCAAATATATGTGTAGACTCAGAATAGGTGAGGTTTAGTCACTCAAGTATAAAATTTGTGGTTGTTGCTAGGTGGGTAAGGTTACCCTGTTTATTGAGTGAAAAGGCCTAAAATATTGGGTTGTCTGCTTCACTGCCTAAGTTCTCAAAATCTAACTGGTTCAGGTGTATTTTTCTTTGTGTCAAAATTTGGAGGAAGAGCTAAACAACATATTTGGAAAGTAGTTTGAAACGGCACCCCAGGATAAGTTAATGAGAGGTGTAAAACCTAATATAGCCAACAATGAAAAATACATTGACATCTTCATACCTAGAGGATTAAACAGGGCGAAAAGTAGATTAAACAGTGCACAAAGATACACCGGTCAAAAAGGATAACTAAACTTCTTACTGTATTCCTGAAAGCAGTCTGAACGGATTCATAACTTTCTCTCTGCCAAACTAACTTCAAAGATCTGCGCACAAAGAGTATCATCTATTATTTATCAAAAGCAATCCGGGTAAAATTATTCTTTTTGAAATGTTATCTTTCTAATCAGTAGTACAACGCAATATTGTATAGTCTAGTTGAGATATCTACGGGGGTGAGTCCAGATGTCATTGGCCTGACTATGAAAGAATCAGAATAAAAGTTTTGAACTTTGCGTACTTTATTTCTTCCTTCTCTCCTACCCATGTTTGACCTTTAAAAGTCCTTGCAAAAATAACACCCTACTTTAGAATTCACACAGAATGATGTCATATGATATGTGGTTTTATATTTTGATCGAGGAAGAGGTCCCCTGGAGTCCTATCAACAGAGAAAGATGAGGTGGGGAGTGAGATTTTAGTGTTCAGTAAGTCTAATGTTTGTAGATTGATCTGCGGGCATGTAGGACAGCACGCTGCTCCTCAGACGAGAACGTTTTTCAAATCTCAGACCTCTCTTTCTGATCATAATTCTTCGTAAATTCACAAGAGGATTGTACTCATATTCTCCGTTAATTGGTCCGCTATGGGACAGATAAGTTCTCATAATGCAATGTCAACTGCATCCCATAAAACAGGATGGCATGACCTCACCAGTCAGTTTAACGACTTCTGGTGTGACTGGGGTAGCTGCGACTTGAGACTTGATTGCATGCTTAAAACCTTCGCTGCTGGGTCATAAAGGTTCTATTCACTCAATTTTAGTTCTTTATAGTTTGAAAAGACATTACTCTGTATTTTCCCAAATTCTTCTTTGCATCGTATTTGTGGCGTTACTTCAATAAGAGGTTGCCCAGGTCTGTTTTAACGCCCAGTCGTGTTTTATCGGCATTTTGGTGATTGATTTTGGTGTTCTATTTGATATTGTACGTAAATAAGGTTTTTATTAATAAAAGGCAACAATCAGAAAAATATTGGCTTTTTGAGAATGTAAGTTTGTTTTGGACCTCTCTTTTGTAAAATGAGGAATTTGATTACATTAAAATATTGTCAACGTATAATATTCCTTCCCTTCCAATAGTTACGTAAATCGGTGCTGTGGAAAAACGCAGAAATATCCCTCCCCTCCCCCCCCCCCCCCNAAAAAAAAAAAAAAAAGTGTGCAATCTCAGTATGTATATCTCATCGAGAGATACATCGAGTGTCTAAACTGTGGCTTTACCCCTTCATGGTCAGGTCAGTGACTTCTGGACCCAATCCCCGCAGTGCTATATGTGATGTCAGACAACGCGTTCTTCACGAAGTTTTTGGTTGTTGTGTTTAATGCATTGTTGAGGCAGCACAACCAGCACCAACGGATTCATTTTTAAGTGATTTTTTGCATGTGGCAATCCAATTCAATTCAATTCAATTCTGTTTAAGCTCTTGCACCCACTGTAAGAAGTATTCACTGTATTCCATAAGGAAGCAAAAGTGATGAAAAACTGGAGATTTCCAGATTGCAGTTTTTGTATAGCATCTTCTTCATGGCTTTTATTACTTCTTTCTTCCTTTTACATAAATTTCTGTGCGTAAATTGAAAAATATTATAAATCAAACTTAATAGGCTCAACTTCCTGAGTACAGATATGTAAAGATATTAATGTAGGTCTAGCATAAATTTGACAATGACAAGTCGAATCGAAGGGGAAATACGGGACTACTCTCGACAGGGAACAATACTAGTCAATTTGATGCACAATCTAGTCATTAATAAATGTCCTGAGACACCCAACACACATCCAAAAACGATATCAGTCAGCAAAAAACAAACAAAACCCATAACACACAGATGATGGAATAGAAAGAACTCTGTATTCAAGCTTCGAAATAGGGATTTTGGTCAGCTGGGACTGTGCTCTCTGATTATCTTGGGAACTGTGCATACGAATTTCGGATCAAAACGACAGTAATTTCCCTGGTGCAACGAAAACAAATAGCAACATGACGTTCCAGCTTGGTTAACTTGTCAAGTTTTACCACGGGGAGTTATTCTCGCAAACCCCTTACGAAGTAAGAGGTCGTCCCTCCTTCTTCTCTTGAAAATGACTATAAACGAGAACAAGTAGATGGCGACGGAACGTGACAACCCTGATCCTGTTCTGTAGACGGTGGTTACCTCTCTTTGCCATGCCAACGTCATGGTCTTTGACACCTATTGTTTTTTCTTCTGCTGGCCCTATTAACATTTTGTGTTATTCTACATATACAACTGTGATTTGGGGAAATTTCTTCCATGGAGGTTAAAGTACTTCTTTTGCCCGATCTTTTGACGGGAAGAGATAGAGGGGTCAACGCCCAAAATTTTTCACAAATGTCTTTCGAAAAAGATCACCTCAAATTCTGATTTGGTCCCCAAAATTTCATTTGGCTGGTTTTGACCGCGTGCGAATACATAGGTCTACACATTTTATTTTTTTTATCTAGAAAGCTCAAATTGTACCTGAAACTTACTTTAAAATTGGATGCTTTATTTAGATCACAGGTCATTTTACACATTTCTACACCCTAACACTGGCTGGCAGGGCCCCAAAAAAGGGGGATTATATATATTAGCGGATTAATTGGGTTGTACACAATCAGTGATTTGCCCTTCTAATAGGTGTCACAAACCTCATGCTTACTTTCTGTAAACCTGAATCTGATCAACATATTTGAGCACAAAGATAAGTTGACAAGAAATTTATTTGCACACAAAGATAAGGCTGACAGGGAATCTACTTGTGCACAAAGATAAGATTGAGAGGGAACTTTCTTGTCCAGCAAAGAGAAGAGTTGAGAGGGAACTTTCTTGTTCACAAAGATAAGAATTGATAGAAAACTTACTTGCACACAAAGATAGAGTTGATACGGAACTTCCCCTTGCAGAAAGATGGGATTGATAGGAAATTTACTTGCGAACAAAGATAAGCTTGATGGGAAAAAATCCTTGTGCACAAAGATAAGGTCGAAAGAGAAATTCCTTGTGCACCTAGGAAATTACTTGACAAAGAAATTTCTTGCACACAAAGATAAGATCAATATGAAGCTTACTCGCGTACAAATATAAAGTTAGTAGAAATTTCCTTGCACAAATATAAGGTTGACAAAAAAACTTGTTCCCGCACAAAGATAAGGTTGACAAAAAAACTTGTTCCCGCACAAAGATAAGGTTGTTTGCAACTTACCTGAGCACAAAGATAAGGTTATTTGGAACTTACCTGAGCACAAAGATAAGGTTGATGGGGAAATAGCAGGCGGCGAAGAGCACCACAATAGCGATAAGCATTTTGGCAACTTTCTTCCTAGAGGCCAACTGGACTTCAGCGTGAGTCTCATATCCGTGTCCACTACCACATTCTGAAAGGAAACAAAAGAAAAGACGAGTAATTTTAAAACCGCGTAATATTTTGTGTTTGGAAGGTTGTTTTGGAAGTTACCTCGTTTTTCCGGAACGACCCTGTTAGAAACTTTACTCTAGGGGGCCTAGAATTTAGCGCTGATATACCGTCTGTCCACTGGACATTTGACCTCTCACAAACCACGGAGAAGGCCTGTTAGAAACCAAGATCTGCTCTTGCGGTACCATCATCGAGACGCCAGCGCATGTCTTCCAGGAAGTATCTCTTCTCAGAGCCGCTCATTTTAAATATTGGCCTGCGCCAAGAGACCAAAATACAGGGCATTAGGGCAATAAAGCAGACATACCTGACTGCCTAGATCGTGACCCATCTTGATTTAATTTCATTAACTGAATCGCGCAGAGAGAAAGAGAGGGAGAGAAAGAGGGAGAGGGAGGGAGAGAGAGAGAGAGAGAGAGAAAGAAAGAGAGAGAGAGAGAATGAGGGAGAGAAAGAAAGAATGAGAGAAAGAGAGAGGGAGAAAGGGAGAGAGTGAAAGAAAGTATATTATGTTTGAGACACTGGAGCTCAGCACATCCATACAAATCCTGCAAAACCAATGCTAAGTTCAGAAGAGGGAATACAGATTCAGTTAAAAATAAGGGACAGACACCACCACCACCACCACCACCACCGCCACCATGATATGATCTTATGCATCGCCATCACGTCGTTATCACGATTTATTTCACACAAAATAAACTATAACAGCGTCTACCAGTGTCCTACAATACAATTTTATTTAAATTACAAAAAGAAGCACACAATAAGTAAAAGTCAAATTTTCGGAGTTAAAAATTCCATCATCAGGAATAATAATAATAATGATAAGGAAGAAGAAGACATAGGAAGAGATCTAAGACTTTATAGGGGTGCTAATTCAAAAGGATACGATAAGAGTTCACTAAAGAAAACAGAGAGAGAGAGAGGTGAGGGGAGTTCAGATAGAACGAGAACAAAGGCGTCATCCAGGTTTTGAGGAGGTAGGAAACAGACAGAGGTAAGGGAATGGTTAAGCGGAGCTATG
>JAWQUT010000008.1:1601476-1611223 GCA_033807755.1 Ellobium chinense | reverse complement strand
ATAAGGAAGAACATAAAAAGGGATAAAGAGAAAAGAGAAGAAGAGGAGACAAGAGATGAGTGTTGGCCCTCTCTCCCCTAAAAATGTGAGGGAGTGGAGGCGTGGAAGGAGGGTGGGGGGAGGAGGGGAAGAGAGGGATGTGAGACGAGCTTGATATGACCCTAGAGATGTACTTGTATCATGAAAAACAGCATCGAAACCAATTATGTGACCTTAGGGTTGGGAATATAGCCTTACAGCTAATGCGTAGGCCAAGAAGAAGATAATTTTGCTGCCTGTGGAGTGGAAATATCCGCTGAGAAATGAAACCGGGAAAAACAAATATTAGAAGCTTCCATATTTGGCGAGGACCTGAGATTGCCTTGAATTATGAAAGAAATGCACGGATGAAACCAGCAACAGGTCATAATACAATAAGCTGCAGATGGCATTTTGAAATGAGCATGGATTGCTGGTTAAAAGATGCCAGTGGGTTGGAAAGAGAGGTTCGGGTGGGTTTGTTAGGGAGATGAGAGTGGGTGACTTGGAAGATGTGAGTGGGTGGCAAGGGAGATTTCTGGGAAGGTGTGGACCGTGTGGCTAATGTCTGACTAAAGGAATGTTGGTAGATGTCTTGGGAGACGACAGTAGGTAGCTAGAGAGACGTGAATGGGTGGCTAGAGAGATATGATGCGGGTGGGTAGTGAGAGAGATGTGGGTAGGTGGTAGGAAAGTATGGATGAATCTCTGGAGAGATGTGAACAGATAGATCGGAGGGTGCGCTTGAGTACTGCGAGAGATCATAATAATCAAAATTGTAGAGAAGATAAGTTTTCAGAAGTTCACAGAATGTCCCCGGGCAGATCGTAATCTGGAAAGATAAAAATGTAGCAAACGCATTACTGAAAACATAAAGAATCAGCTGCTGCCTTGGCGTTTCGAAATATATAGGACAAAGTAAAAAAGGTCGGCCTACTACAGTGTGTCTACCACTAATCTGTTGGATAAAAAAAACTATTTGTCGTGAATGTCATAATCGAGGTAGAGTATGAGCTAATCAAGGTACCCCCTCCCAATAGCTATTATTCTGAGGCTGGAATTTGTGTTTTCACGAGACCTGAAACATCTGCTCGTGTGTGTGTATGTGAATGTGAGCGCATGTGTGTGTGTGTGTGTGTGTGTGTGTGTGTGTGTGTGTGTGTGTGTGTGTGTGTGAATGCCATTGTATGCTTCTTAAGCACGTGATTATGTGTATCACTGTAATTCACTGTTTAATATATTCTCTGTTATGCACTTGTTCATGAAAAATTTCCAAGCGGATAAAAGGAACGCGTCTTATTTATCTTAGAGTCGCCATTTCCAGGGCACCTATGACAAGTATTATAACGGCAAACAGTGAACAATAACTATATATCGTAAGAAACTCTGGCTCATGAGTGACACATTCTACTTCTGTGCTTCTGTATCATATTTCTGACTGTCCTTTCCTCCATTGGCTCTATCACTACCAAAACTTTCCAATCTCTTTGCCGTTCCATGTCCCATATCACAAGATGGGGAAATCCATTGCTAAGCGTTTAACAACAGCGGTTTTGAGAGGAAAAAAAACTCCCCTCGTTTCCTCTACCCTAGTTTTCGTTTTGGACATGTCTGAGTGTTTCGGCTTAAGACATTCAGACCCTCTAAGGACTCTGAGACATCTGGGTCATGATCCTAAATGTCCTTTTAGTGTTTGTTTTCCCCGCTTACAGCGGATAGATCCAAACATGGTGAAGAAAGAGAGAGGAAAACAAGAAAGTGAATGTCAAGGACATAGGGGTGTTATGATGGGAATTCAGAGATGGTATTACCACGTTCACTCAATTCACTCTTATGGATACATTCACGAAAACGGCAAACAGTGAACAATAACTATATATCGTGAGAAATTCTGGCTCATGAGTGACATAATTCTACTTCTGTGCTTCTGTACTATATTTCTGACTGTCCTCTCCTCCATTGTCATATTTTCAGTCTTTGAGGGGAGTCACTACCCGTTACCAGAGTTTGTAATGCACACAGCGTGGTGTGCAATATATCACCATGAGCGCATTGGACTGCGCCAAATTGCATACCAAAGTGCTGAATGGCGCATTTTTTCCCCTCTAGGTGGATGAGTTTAGGACAATATTGTTATTTGCGGCGACAACAGTAGTTATTTGCCACCACATTTCACCCAAGTCTCTTAGATACTTTATGCATGATACAACAGAGGCTTTTTCGGATTTTCTGCTTAGATATAAAGTTACTTTACTTCACACCAATGTATGTTGTTTGTTCCTCATAAATATGCATCGAAACAGAAAATTCGAAAAAAAACCCAACAAAACAACAACACTTTGTAGGATCATGTATAAAAATATTAGGTTAACATTGATGAAATCTGGTTTCAAATACCTGATGCTATCGGAAATGACAGTTGTGCCAAGATCATCATCCTTAGAGAAGAAGAATTCATCATTCATCACATTGGTGTACAATGTTGCCTAGAAATTCAATGCACTCCTGGCAATAAGTTGCATACCATATCATTGCACTACAATCTCTAGATGAAGGTGGTGCTTTCCCTTAATAACTTCATGGACTAAAGGGTGGATCTGTGTGTTTTGACTAAATATAGACTACTCCTACCCGTTCCACTTCCAGTATCAGTCCATAAATAGTCGATTGTCACAACGAAACATTTGAATGTCCTTTTTATCGGTAGCCTCAGCTTCGCTGCAAGAAGATTATTCTTGGCCAAGACTGACTGATGCAACACTTTCCTTGGCGTCAAAGGCAACGTGAGCCACACAATGGTATCCAACCCAAAAATAACAAGATGGGTTATCGCCCCGGAACCAGAGACAACGTAGTGAGAGCAGCATGAATCATGACAGTTTCCTCCCTTTGGGTCAGATCTAAACTCTTTGGTAACCATTATTGTTGTGTTCTATATTTTGGTTTCTTTGTTTCTTTTTTTTTCCCACGCTGGGTCCCATATGGCGAACTGTAGAATTTTTTTCTCATGGAGGTCAAAGTACTTCCATTACCCTAATTTCTACTATGATTCAAATTTGGCTCCTGAAATCGAAAGTGATCCTTCCACAACTCTTACTTCACTCCCAATCTCTCAGTATGGCTACAATCTCCCTTAGAATGTGAACTGTATCTTTCTGTATTTCTCTAGATATTTCCTGCACAATATGGTGCATTGCCTACACTCCGTCTGCCACCTCATTTTCCTTGACTCCTGAGTGGCCAAGACTAGACTGAAAATCCATACTTGTGTCAATTTTACTACACATTCATTCATTCATTCATTCATTCATTCATTCATTCATTCATTCATTCATTTATTCATTCGTTCGTTCATTCGTTCGTTCCTTCGTCATTCATTCCTTCCTTCCCTTCCTTCCTTCATTCATCCATTCAGCCATTCTTTCGTTCGTTCGTTCGTTCGTTCGTTCTTTCGTTCGTTCGTTCGTTCGTTCGTTCGTTCGTTCGTTCGTTCGTTCGTTCGTTCGTTCCTTTGTTTGTTCGTTCGTTCGTTCGTTCGTTTGTTTGTTCGTTCATACATTTATTTATTCATTATGAGGACATGAAAACTTGAAGTCAACTTACAAACTTCAAAACAACATTCATTTATGGGAAAATGAAACTCAAACGTAATTCTAGAGTGGCTGATTGTAAATGACATGGTCAAAGTGAAACATCACTTGCATTGACAGGCTGTCTTCAATAGGTGAAGTAATGAAATTTGCTTAGAAATAATTCAATTTTCTTAAACGTACAAGTGTCTCTAAGACTGAGGTGTCGTTACTGTGTGGGAGAATTGGTACAAGAAACCCGCCAAAACTCACCTGTTTGCCGCAACCAATTTAAAGTGACTGCAAAAGAGATGAGCGGCAAGTTCTCGGAATTCCTTGTCCTGGTTTTCCGTATCTGACAAGGGAAATTTCCGATTCTTTATATTATTGTAATGAATGTAAATTGATTAATAATAAACATAGTAAAAGTAAGGGGAAGGGGAAGGAGTAGAGTCCCTACCACATTTTATTGGCGTGCTTGTATTTGGACAGCGAAAAGAAGTAGGTTTGAGTTTGACCAGAAGACTCTGCCCTCGGGGTGAAGCATTGAGGCTCGGCCGGAGATTTGTTAGGAAAATGAGCAACTTTCTGAAGTAGGTCATCATCATCACAACAATATAAGACTTGACCAGAAGGAGAAGAAGAAGAAGAAGAAGAAGAAGAAGAAGAAGAAGAAGAAGAAGAAGAAGAAGNTTCATTCGTTCGTTCGTTCGTTCGTTCGTTCGTTCGTTCGTTCGTTCAGTCATTCATTCATTCATTCATTCATTCATTTATCCGTTCGTTCGTTCGTTCGTCATTCATTCATTCATTCATTCATTCATTCATTCATTCATCCGTTCGTTCGTTTGTCATTCATTCATTCATTCATTCATTCATTCATTCATTCATTCATTCATTCATCCGTTCGTTCGTTCGTTCGCTCGTTCGTTCGTTCGTTCATACATTTATTTATTCATTATGAAGACATGAAAACTTGAAGTCAACTTACAGACGTCAAAACAACATTCACCTATGGGAAAATGAAACTCAAACGTAATTCTAGAGTGACCGATTGTGAACGATTTGATCAAAGTGGAACATCACTTGCATTGATAGGCTGTCTTCTTCAATAGGCGTAGTAATGAAATTTGCTAGATATAATTCAATTTTCGTAAACGTACAAGCGTCTCTAAGACTGAGGTGTTGTTACTGTGTTGGAGAATTGGTACAAGAAACCCGTCAAAACTCACCTGCGTGCCGCAACCAATTTAAAGTGACTGCAAAAGAGAAGAGCAGCAAGTTCTCGGAATTCCTTGTCCTGGTTTTCCGTATCTGACAATTGAAATTTCCGATTCTTTATATTATTGTAATGAATGTAAATTGATTAATAATAAACATAGTAAAAGTAAGGGGAAGGGGAAGGAGTAGAGTCCCTACCACATTTTATTGGCGTTCTTGTATTTGGACAGCGAAAAGAAGTAGGTTTGAGTTTGACCAGAAGACTCTGCCCTCGGGGTGAAGCATTGAGGCTCGGCCGGAGATTTGTTAGGAAAATGAGCAACTTTCTGAAGTAGGTCATCATCATCACAACAATATAAGACTTGACCAGAAGGAGAAGAAGAAGAAGAAGAAGAAGAAGAAGAAGAAGAAGAAGAAGAAGACGACGAAGAAGAAGAAGAAGAAGAAGAAGAAAACGAAGGAAAAGAAGAGAAAGAAGAGAAAGACGAGAAAGAAGAAGACGAAGAAGAAAAAGAAAAAGGAGATAAGAAGCAGATGATGATGATGATGATGAGGATGACGATGAAAAAGACGGAAAAGTAAGGTTTAAAAGTCTATTGCTAAGTACATGTATCTGCTCTCTCACGCGATTGAAAGAAAGTCGTTCTCTGTTTCTCCTGTAAAATTTGGATTTTATCTTTTATCGGGGTTTTCCATCAAGCGACGAAATGTAGCATTAATTATAATCCTTCACCATGTCTTGGCAGGATGTCTTAAAATGATAACACTGTACTGCTCTGTTTGATTACAGCCCTAAGGAAGGCGGAATAGAACGCCATGTTTTGTGGGGCGATGAAGAGAAGAGAAGAGAAGAGAAGAGAAGAGAAGAGAAGAGAAGAGAAGAGAAGAGAAGAGAGAGAGAGAGAGAGAGAGGGAGAGAGAGAGAGAGAGGAAAGAGAAGGATGGGAGGGAGAGAGAAGGGGGAGGGAGAGACAGAATGAGTGGCAGAAAGAGAGAGAGACAGAACTCTGAGTTTGCACAATTAACGGGAGGAATTCGAGGTAAAACTTTTCTGTTTATTTTTTTTTGGCCATATCAGTCGATAGCACTGCCCTATTTATTCCGCCCCCGATGAGCACTGCTTCTCTCTCTATCTCTCTCTGTCTCTGTCTCTCTCTCTCTCTCTCTCTCTCTCTCTCTCTCTCTCTCTCTCTCTCTCTCTCTNNAAGAGAAGAGAAGAGAAGAGAAGAGAAGAGAAGAGAAGAGAGAGAGAGAGAGAGAGGAAAGAGAAGGATGGGAGGGAGAGAGAAGGGGGAGGGAGAGACAGAATGAGTGGCAGAAAGAGAGAGAGACAGAACTCTGAGTTTGCACAATTAACGGGAGGAATTCGAGAGGGAAAACGTTTCTGTTTTTTTTTTTTTTGGCCATATCAGTCGATAGCACTGCCCTATTTATTCCGCCCCCCGATGAGCACTGCTTCTCTCTCTATCTCTCTCTGTCTCTCTCTCTCTTCTTCTCTCTCCCTCCCTTTCTCTCTTTTATGTCCTGCAAATCATGCGTTCATGCAAGCATGTAGAAAATCACGTAAAACGGATTCCCTGTATTACGTCCATGATTGTCACGTATCCCTGAAATGGCCAAATTCACCCTCGTTCATAAAATGGCAGTTTTTGTCAAATCTAGAAAGGAGAAATTCAGTCATTATTCAACGTGTTACTCTGAGAATCTGGACAAAGCCAGTTCTCTCTAGTTGTGATCAGTTCGGGCCTAATGGATACGTTTAAAAACTGATTCAAAGCGCTGCCATCCGATTTGCTATTAAAGTACACGTTATATTGGATTTCATTACCTTCCTGGAACAGCTACAGAAGCCAAGTTGACCAAGGGAAGTAAATAAGTGTCGGAGAAGTTCTCTGTTTCCAATTTGCGTGAACTTTAAGGTTACTGTCACCTATTTTTTTTTCTTATTATGGCGTTACGAGTAATTCTACTGTGATTTCAGAATTTTTAACACAAGGAGATTAAAGTACTGCCATTGCCCTATCTTTTATTGGGAAGGAAAAGGGGTAGGGATTGGAAGGGGGGGGGGGGGGGNGGGGGGGGGGGGGCAATGCCCAAAACTTTTCCCAAATCTCATTCAGAAAGGGTTTCTGACTTGGCCCCCAATTTTTTTATCAGGCTGGTTTTGACCCCGTGCTAATACAAAGGTCTGATAACCCCTGTATTCATAAGGCTCAAATGATACCGAAACTCTAAAACTGGATGGCTTTTCTACTAGATCACATGCATTTAACGTGTTTCTGCATCCTGACACTGGCTGGTAGGGCCCTCCGAACAGGAGGATCTTTAATCTTCCGCCTTATGACAAAAAGGCACATATTTATGTGCCTGTTTGTCATAGCAGAAATATCAGCGGATCAGCAGGATTGTACAAATCCAGTGATTTGGTCTATTAATATGCAGTAGTAAGCTTTCAATGTTTCTTTCTTAAGTCAACATCCGAAAGATTCTTATCAACACAACTCTTTTTTTCCCATGTTCTCATTTAAAAAAAAAAAATGATGAACTCAGTGTCAAAATGACACACAGGCCCCGAAGAAAGGAACCAGACACCTTTGAACCGCGTGAAAATGTACTTGCTGACAAGTCGGAAATTAGTTCATGCCGTCATGATTTGCACTTGCACAGTTTGAATAGCTGCGGTCTGAATAATAACCTTATTTACAAAAATGGTGAGATTTTATAAGCTCTCAGGTCGATCAATGCCCGCCAATCAGGCTTGGGTAAGTTCACAAAAGAAGTCAGTCCGGATCAAGTTCAGTTCACGAAGGAAACAAGCCCTAAGAGCAAGTTTAGCTCAGCTCCATTAATACTGGGTAGTTTTCAGATAAGATCAGTTCGTCTTGGCTTTTGAAATAGGTATTCGGTTCTAAGTTTCAATGTATATGTAAATTGAACCGAAATTTAGGCAGAAAATTAAAGTTCAGAGCAAGCACGCAAAATAGCTTAAGTTCACGAACTGCGTTCATAATATGATCTCATTTCTGCCCAAACCTATCGCTAACGACCTTTACATTATTGTAATTCCAACAGATATCACAAGGACTTTCTCAGCTCCCTGGGCAATATGCTGTCGCTGTAGTGTACCGGCGCTGATCACTAGCATTTTGACAATACCTTTCATTCCTATAACCAGATATTCATATTCACTTCACAAACAGGTTATCTGAGAAAAATTTGACTTTTTTTTTTCCAGAGCACTTACAGAAAATCGAACCTAACATAGAGAGTACAAATATGGTGTATGTGACAATGTCGGTCAAGCAACAACAACAAAAAACAATAAGTAAGCAAACAGTTAAAACTAGCAACAGTTTTTTTAAGAGTACAAACTTCCTTCACCAAAACGGGTAATGACAATGGACAGTTATAAAAGTGTTTATGATAAATAATATTAATAATAATGCGGTTTTTAAGTCTCGTATCAGACTAATGCCCGCTCTCGCAACTTCACATTTACTACCTCAGCAGGCCTCTTCACCTTAAGACTTCCTCCACTCCGTGGGGAGCATATTGTGCCGCGGCCATTTACAGGCGTTAATAACTAGCATTCTGATAATATCTCCCACTGCCTATAGCGAGATACCCATTTTACAGACGGGTGGACCGAGGAAAATGTGAATGAAAGGCTTTCTCAAGACACTCATAACATTTCCTTTGTCGGGAATCGAACCCACGACCTGTAGATCTTCAGTCCAATGCCGAAACCGTTCGGCCATGCTGTTTGACTGACGAACATCTGATAAGTTTCAGTAGAAAGAGGGCTTCGTCACAACCTAGTAATCACTGATATAAAAATTGTGTCCGCCGAATATTGTTGTATTAGTTCTTTTAGAACATCATGAGATAATTCTTCGGTTTTCATCCTTGGTAAATATATTTAAGATGATGTTCAAACAGATCAGGGTAAATACTGATTCATAATCATTTTAATGTATAAAGAAATAACTACTACTTCAAAAACAAATCTGTTTTCGACGTCCACATTCACTTCATCATAGGACATAAAGTGCTTTCTGTTTCATAACTTTAATATGAAGATCTAAGTGTAGTCAAGGTGATTAGGTGCTTTCAACAAAGTCAACAGTAATTTCTGCAGAAACTGTATTCTTTATATTATGTTTAGAAGGACAGGGTGCTTGCATGACAAAACCAAGCAAATGAATATGACGACGGTGATGAAAATTTCTGTTAAGTTTTTTTTTGTTTTTGTAATTTCATGCAGCTGTCATGAATTTTCGTTGAAAAAGGAAACAAATAATCTAAACAAACAAAATGACAATAATGATGATTATCTCAGAAATTCTATGCAACTGTTTGAAATTTTCTTGTAATGAATGCAAAATGATTGAAATTCTGTAGTTCTATGCAAACCTTACTTAGACTTTCTTGTAATGAACGGAAAAAATAATATAAATTCTGTAGTTCTATGCAAATGACAATGACGACGACGACGACGACGACGACAACGACAATAACAACAACCACAGCCGCCACAACTACCACCACCACCACCACCACCACCATCATCACCACCGCCACCATCACGATGACAACAACAACAAGAACAACAACAACAACAACCACAATGATAATACTATAACAACAACAACAACAACATCAATAACGATAACAAACAACAACAACAACATCATCAATAACAACAACAACAATCACAACTGTAGGTACCCTATACATGTATAATGCACGAGAAGATTTGCACCCGTTGACAGACTAAAAAAAATGTTTACAAAGTTCAGATTAATTGCCGTCCAAAAAATCCATGATTAGGACATCAGGCGAAAGAGATCATTAAAACCAGATTTTCTTCTTCCTCTGCCTTCGTGTTCTTGGCGTAATCATTTCCTGCAGCTAATTTCCGTCAGAAGGTGGGCGCATACGT
>JAWQUT010000008.1:1596476-1598976 GCA_033807755.1 Ellobium chinense | reverse complement strand
ATTGGTGTATTAGTTTTGTTTGTTTTTCTGTATTATTGAAGATACTGACCCCATAGTTATACTTGCAGCTAGTTTAGTTAAGAGTTTTTAAGCGAACCAAAGTAAATGGAAGGACTCACGCAGACAGAGAAACTGTTGCCTGATGCACAGCGACTATAGACTACTTAAAATGAAGTCGAAACACTAGCAGAACTAAGACATTTGTCAAACATACTTTATATATATATAATATATCGTCATTATCCTGCTCAGAACCCTGTTTCCATTTTCCCCTGGTGCAACAAAATAATATGTTGTGCCAAAATGGTATATACTGCAACCAAGTACTACACCAAGTTTCTATTGTCGATTTTTAACCCTACATATCTGAATCAACTGAAAACGTGTCCCTCATTCGTTGCCCGTTTCAGCGCTCATTTGTAACAAAGTAGCGCTCAAACGTGACTACCGCCCACCAGCCCGCTGCTCATCTGTGGATGCGGGAGCATAATCCATCATTATCACAAATACCTATTATCGAGGTCGAACGCCCCCTGGGGCGGATGGAAGTAAACCTATTATTGAGTACGACGTACAGAACAACTACCTTAAAAGCCCTGCCAAGTCGGTGCGTTCCTAATACCGCACTGGGGGAAAAATACATGACGCCCGAGCTCAAGCCGGGCGAACTTGTTTTATAACAAGGCACATCGTTTTGTGGTGGACAATGATAAGGGTTAAGTCATAGTCAATATCAAAATTAAGCTCTCTCGATGCTAACTTTTTGCTTAGGTATTCCCTTCGGAATGCTGAGGTATTCGATATTGTCGATAGTGTCTGCCATTTTAATTCCTTAGTACTATTCCCTCAACATTCGCGGGTAAAATATGTTTGCTAGTGAGACACGTTTGTCTGGTCCCTTGCAATATGACAAAATGACAAGTCACATCCCTCCTATAGCAAAAGAAGTATCAGTCTCTAGACAAGCCAAGATGGTTGCGACAAATGCGGAAGAGACAGAAAACAAAGCACTGACTTGCTAATAGTGTTTGCTATACTCATATCTTTGTCTCATTCATTAGTATACACACAATCCTTATATATTTGCCTCATTCATTAGCGTACATTAGCATACAGTAAACACACCACCCACTCTAGCTACACAAGACCATTGATAAAAAAAAAATTCCAGTAACACATTTGAAACCGTAAATGGTTGCCGCCATGTTGCCGAGCTTTTTTTCTCCTGGTTTTGGGAAAAGACGACACATTTCTAACAAATCTCTCATAGGCGTGCATCCTTCCTCACTGTGACGGGCGCGCCCCAACCAAAAACGAACCATATGCAAGGACTGTCAAGAGAATACAAGGACTCTTTTGCGACGCCACAGGGACGAAACAAATGTAGCCCAGCATTAATCAATATTTTAATACTGTAGAACCTTGTTAGCACTATCGTGGCATTGTGATATAGCACATCCGTAACTTCACCCAACGTGCAACCCCTGGTGGCTGTGTCATCATGGTTCCACTACTTTGCGAGGGTCAGACACAGTTCTACTATTGTAGAACTCTGTGGGGTCAGATGATCTCATGTCGCCGTATATTTCCGTGCCGCTGCTGACCGCAGATTGCCGCATGAGATTATGTCGCAATCTTCTCTCCCTCCTCCTCCCTTTTCCAGCTCTTTCCAACGACCGTAAAAGAAGAGAAATCGACGCAAGGTTTTCTGCTAACCTCTGGCGGATTTAGAGGAAGCAAGACTTGCCTCCCCTCCCCTTAAAAATGATCACTGGCACCTATTGTTTTCTTCTTCTTTCGGCCCTATTAACATTTTATTTTATTCTACAAATACCACTGTGATTTCGGGATATTTCTCCCATGGAGGTTAAAGTCCTTCGTTTACCCTTCTTTCGCCCGATCTTTTAAGGGACAGAAAAAGTGGGGATAACGCCCAAAATATTTTTACAAACTTCTTATAAAATTTTATTAGTCACCTCGAATTCTGATTTGACCCCAATTTTTTTTTCAAAGGCTGGTTTTGACCGTGAGGTAAGACATAAGCCTAACACACTTTTTTTTTTAATCTAGAAGGCTCAAATTTTATCCGAAACATTAAAATTGGATGCTTTATTCAAATCACAGGTCGTTTTACAGATTACTACACCCTGACACTGGCTGATAGGACCCCAATGTTCACAGGGGAACAGCGTAATGGCCGATTCCCTGACCTGACAGAGTGGATTGGAAGTGACATGGTAATGGAGTATGCTGGTTGCCTATAAGGTTACACACGCGCATTACTTTTGAGACCACCTGAGCTGGCTTTACTAGCAACGGTGATCTATTTTTCAGGTCATTATTTCTCTTCCTTTTAGGGGCCGAGTGACCTTAGCTATGACAGTCATGTTCTAATGCATTTGTTACTTTCTTGGCCAATGTAGGTTGAATTACTGCAGCTCTATTTCGGATCACTGGTTTGAAAGAGAGAGTACCTGCCGATGAGCTAAGCTTTGTTCAC
>JAWQUT010000008.1:1588962-1594947 GCA_033807755.1 Ellobium chinense | reverse complement strand
GGGGGGGGGGGGTGAGTTTTTAAATTTTGAAGAATGGCCAGGTATATATAAACTTAATGTGCACTGACACGCATTAACAAACAGAACTTCTCCCATAAGCAGGTTATTCTTGTCTCACCCACAGTGCGGAAAACGGTGTGGAATGGATCAGAAACGCAACAAGGAATACTTTCTTTGTGATTGGCGACCCAGTTCTGAAAATTTGCAACATCCACCTTCTGGTGTCAGCAGATAACAAAAGCTGAGTGTGCTAGACACATATTTGATCGTGTAATTTATTTTCATTCAGGGTTGAATGGGAGAAACAGAATCTTATCATTACAACAGGGAAATGAGGGAATGCATGGATTCTTCCAACGATCCAATCTTTTATATTTTCTCGTGACGCCTAAAAATGTAAAAATGTCTCGCCGTACATCATAGGCATGTGCCATTCTCCACGTGGATTTTGGTTATAAACAGAACAGAATTACGTCAAAAGCAAATGTTGGCTGATTACAGGAAACAAAACAACAAATATCTCATAGCGCCCGTGTAAAGCCGGCGTTAATTATAATAATGTGCTTGAACAAAGCCAGTCTGATGACTGGACCAGACTATACAGGCATGATATCAGGGCGGTCACAATGACCAGCGGGCGGACGTGTGACGTAAATAACATTTCTTTTGCGGGTAGAGCTGCACTTTTTAGAACGACTGTCTGGATCTAAGTATTAGAGATCTTCGTACATGTTTTGTTTGTATGAAGGCATGCAGGCAGGCAGGCAGGCAGGCAGGCAGGCAGGCAGGCAGGCAAAGCAGGCAGCAGGCAGCAGGCAGCAGATAGATAGATAGATAGATAGATAGATAGATAGATAGATAGATAGATAGATATGCCACAGTACCTTCTGGAAGCATAAATAACACACCTGAGAAGAATTAAGACGATATCATTTCGAATTAGCGAGGTCTGGAGAGAAGAGAGACTCACAAAGAAAAAAAAAGGAAGAGAGACCTGGAGAAAGACAGACAGAATGGCAGAGCTGAAAGAGCAGACAGGAACCAGGAATAGAATGAGAGACGTGCAGATTAAGCGAGTCCCCGAAAGGAAGACCTGAATAAGCGTCCCGGAAATTACAGGTCTGACGGGAAGAGGGAATATCTAAAGACGTTTGTTTTCGGCCAACGAGTGCTAAATTGTGGCCACTGAGTACTTGTGAGGAGGTGGCAAAAGAAGGACACACTTGACGAGTTTAGTGGTGCCGCCTCTGTTTAAACGTTGCAAGAGATGGTGAACAGGTAACAGACTTAGGAGAATGAAAAAGAGATAGAGAGATAGAGAGATAGATAGATAGAGAGAGAGAGAGAGAGAGAGAGAGAGAGGGAGGAAGAGAGAGAAGAAAGAAAAAAATTCAAGTCAAGGCTTTTACGTCTACTCCTTCTTTAGTGATTGAGAACTTGCGCATTCACCATGGAATCTCGTTAGAATCGTTAGAATTACATTTATTCCGCATGTTGAACGCCATTAAAGGTGCACTCAGCACCGAGACAACAATATAAATCTCACTATGGTAAGAGATCCCATCTTTTATGCGCAAGCTCTCCATTCCTTGCAAAATCTCTCAACCATTGTCTTCAGTACGCCACCCAATGAAATCCATTAAAGCAGAGGAAACTGACCTTTCCGAATATTCAAAAAAAAAAAAAAAAAGCTTTCCAAGAGGCTGAAGTAGACCAACCGAAGCCTCCATGATGGGTGAAATAAATTAGCGTCGGCTACTTCTTATTTATTAATAGACAGGGGCGTAGCGAGGGTGATTTTTTTAGATAATCTCGCACTTATTTCAAACAGGCTGTCTAAATCGTCAGTGGACAACTGGCGTTAAGATTTCGCATAAGATAAAACATTTACTACGAACTGCTTTGGTACTGGATTTACAAGGGTATTTTAGTAACTTTCACTGTCATAAACCTTTCTGCATACATTAAAGCGCAATGTTTGAATATTAAAAGAAAAACATTTCGGATTAGTTAAATTGTATTGGCTAAATTACGACAATATATCGGTGATCTCAGATTCATAGATTACATGGACGCTACCCCCCTGATGGTAGATCTGTTTTCCAATCACAACGCATGTTTACCAATACCTAAAAGCATTATTCTGTCATACACACTTGCGAGCCTAACTCTGAGACCGTGGCAAACACGGTATTGTTTGTCCTGGCTAGCTGATCCAAAAAGGTGAATTACAGAGATATAACTTCAAATCGGTTATTATTAGACCATGCTTCCAAGGCCAACTATCGTTCGGCCAAATGTCTGTTCGGCCAAATGTCCGTTCGGCCAAATGTTCGTTCGGCCAAGTGTCCGTCGGCCAATTGTCCGTCGGCCAAATGTCCGTCGGCCTAGTGTCCGGCCACGGTTCAACATTGCCAGAACTGGCAGCGAGCACCTGTAAACAAAGGCACGAACGTATTATGATGATCTTAGTGGCTTTATTCTCTACCCACCCAGTGTGTATCAGTGTACGAGGGATGATCAAACAGTTAATGGCCTCGTCCACAAAACGTGGAAGTTTGATAAAGTGAATGCAGGAGAATGAAGAAAAAACTGTGTCATTATAAACTTTGGTGTTGTGTAAGAAATTACAGTAAAGAAGACTCTGATATATTCACTCTTTTCAAACTTCGCACGTTTCCTTGGCGAGATGACGAACGTTTTTATCCACCCTATTATTTTGACAAACAACACTGAAAAAAACAACAAACCGTAATTGTTTGACTGTACCTGATGTTCGCGCATGTTTTCATAGATTCCCTCGTACTAAACCGACGTTCCTTTTATTTGTGACTTCATACAAATTATATCTTCCCACTTTCTCACTTACGCCCTCAGACAAAACCGCGAACAGAACAAAATAATGTCATATGTCTGCTTTCTCCTTATAAATCCTTTATCAAAATAACGAGGCACTTCTGGTCGAAATAATATACCACGCATATTTCAAGCCAGAAATGGTGTAAACTGGATGGCTAGATCCGAGTGTTGGATGACAGCCACCTGCGGTTCTCTCCGCTAACTACATCAAGGTATGGAGATGTCAAACTGCCCTGGCAAAACGGTATGTAATTTTGTACATAGACTTTCTACAGTCATTAAACAAATGTGGAGCAGAGTGGTCTAATGGTTGCGGCGTTGGACTCAAGATCTAAAGGTCGTGGATTCAATTCCCGACCGCGGCCAAGTTGTAAGTGCCTTGGAAAAGCATTTCATTCACATTTTCCTCAGTCTACAAGTCTGCAAAATGGATACCTGGCTATAGGCAGTGAAAGATACTATCAGAATGCAGGTGATCAGCGCCTGTAAATTCAGTGACACTGCATGCTTCCCAGGAAGTTGACAAAGTTCTAGTGTGATCAGGCCTGCTGGGGTAATAATAGTGTGAAGTCGCGTGAAAGGGCAGTAGCCTGGATATGAGACTTATAAACCGCATGATGATAATTATTACAACAAACTGGCTACGGGGGGCGGAAAGGGAAAAGGGGCTTAATATTTCTTTTGAAAAGGCCCTGAATAGTTGGAAAGTAAATGTAGACTTCGATTATAGTAGATTTTACCACTCATTCATAACATTTATGGTTGTTGCAAGGAGTCTGTGGTCACCGTGTTTACCCAAGTTCTAATAGACGTTTGTGTAGGTTCCCTGTGTCAAAATGTTAGTGAGGAATTAAATAATGCCTGTGTATAATATTTTGGCTCATTACACTCCGATAAGGACAGGCTTTGTGACAATGTTAGTATAGCCAGCAGTGAAAAATACACTGCAGTCTTCATACCTCTCGCAACAAAGACCAGAAACTTATGGAGATGAGGACTCGAACTGTGGATCCCTTGTCCGTCGAATAAACACAAAAACAGGGTGATAATCTCTATCAATTTTCTTTCATTACTGTCACTATAATGTAATGTATGTCTTCGTTACTCTATTTACATTGTCATTTATGTCTTCGTAACTATACATATATTGTAATTTATGTCTTCGTTACTCTACATACAATGTAATTTATGTCTTCGTCACTGCCGATTTACGAAACCAAAGTTCTGCTCCAGACTAATAACCTAAAGTTTGGTTTAACAATCTTTTCCATTCTACCTAGACGTCGATACAAGTCAAGGACGATGTGACTCGATATTTCATAGCCTGGAAACCGACGTTGCCATTTCTGAAACTGTACACTTCCTAATGGCATAATTTTAGGTTTTAGGACAGTAAATCTTCAATGTGAGATCCCTCAGATCTAGGAGGGCTCTAGTCATCCTCCTCATCTCTTCGTCTCAGCACTTGCCCTAGGTTCACAAAGGAAGGTCACAAGGTCTCCCATTTGAGACGTGTCGTTTCTAAAATAGACTTAGTCAAATTTTAAACGTCAGTGACAAGTACTTTACTGATATCACCAAAGTCTGAGAACTACTGCATTGTAGGTACAGTGGATACTGAATACTTTATTTACAGAGGTCTTGAGAAAGGGGAAGGGAGGGGAGAGAGAGAGAGAGGGAGAAAGAGAGAGAGAGAGAGGAAGAGAGAGAGAGAGAGAGAGACAGACAGACAGAGAGAGACACAGAGAGAGAGAGAGGGAGACAGACAGAGAGAGAAAAGTCCTTAAACCTTTCATGAAAAAGGATCTCAATCTTTGTGGGGTAATCAAATCAAACTATATCTTATCCAAAATTCTGATTGGTAGCTATCATTTGAAACATCCTCTCTCAATGGATGATTCCGGTTTCTCACTTCCCGGTTCATTTTATGAATTGGCACAAGAAGCCAAAGACTGCTAGACGTTTGTAAGCCGATCCCTTCTTGATGGGAAGCTCTACTTTCAATTCTCTCGCACGTTCTCGCCCACGCACAGGTTTTCAGTGTTGCCACTAGTAGAGATTTATCCCTATAGTAGGGTGAAATGGCTTTAGAGCATACTACTTTCTCTTACGTAGCGGAAAATCGCTTTTCGAAAGTCTCTGTGGAAAAAAAGTGAAATGTAGAGCATAGTGGATAGAATGCCTGGTTTTCTTCTTTTTAACAGTAAAATTATAATGTTTTTTCTCACTAAATTTGCTTCAACATCGAGCATTGGGAAGTATATGAAATACATAATACAGTACTTCTCGCCGTACAGAAAGAGCATATGACCAATGTGGCAACACGGCAGGTTTGTCAGTTAACGAATATACAATGGCTTGGNAAAAGGGGGGGGGGGGGGGGGGGGGAAGACCGCCAAAAATGATGAGCTGTCCTCTAACAGACATCTGATGGCCTAGTGTTTCAGAAGGACATTTCAAGGGCCCAGACTTCGATTATGCAGTGGCTGTTGCAACAGAGAGGTTTATAAGAGGTGTTTTTTTCCATATGCACCGACCGACCACTCATATCACAACTCACAATTTCACAATATAAGGCACGTTACATGAACCATAACTTTCACCGTACTGGAAAAGGAAAATACGGCACACCTGTCTTGCGTATCAGCAATAAAGACAGACAAGCAATAGCTAGACAGACAAACAGACTGATCAAAAGAAAAAAAAAGTTCATTTCTCTACAGCCACGCACAAGAAGTTCCAAAGTGATCAAGACTTCAGTAAATGTTTATGGTATTCTCGGACCTAAATAAAATGATGCATTAAAGGTACTGGTCGTCGTCTTAGGCTGGATTATCATCATCACCATCATTATCATCATCTTCATCATTATCATCATCACTGCAAAATACGCGAAAATTTTAAACACCACTTCAATCCGACCAACTTTAATGAAAGTTTAATAAATGCTAAAGGCTAACATAGTCTAAACGTTTCGGTAAAAGCCCTCTTCAGTAGAAATGAATATGAATCATCATCATCATCATCATCATCATCATTATCACCATCATCATCATTTTCAGAAATATAAAACACTCTCAGTACTGTGGCATGAAAGATTTGATAAAAATTCCAAATTTTCGGATC
>JAWQUT010000008.1:1554675-1583879 GCA_033807755.1 Ellobium chinense | reverse complement strand
GGGGCTTAAGAACATATTGCATTCGATTCCGGATAATACCAACTCCAGATGGGGGCAAAGAAAAATTACAAAGCAAGAGAGGCTTCAGCTTTTTATATAAAAAGGGTCTTTTTTCCAGGAAGAAAACAAAAATATATTTGCATGGACGAAGCCCGATAAGGGAAATTGCCATTGGCTGGAGTCAGCTGTGAATGTATCTGCATACACATGGAGGAAAATATTGCACCAGAGACGTATGCTGACGTCCGCATATGTTATCCCCTCTTAAAGGGAGGCACTATCCTTTCCCAAAGGATGTCTTGGAGAAACCGTGGTGCGCAATTTATCACCATAAGTGCAGTGCAGTTCCTATGCAAAATTGCACACCAAAGTGCTGAATGGTTCATTTTTCTTTCCTGCGACTGATGATCTTAGAGCAACTGTCATTTGTGATAGCACCAGTTGTTTTATACCAGATTTCACCCCTTAGTCTTACATACTTTTATGCATGATCCTAGGAGGGATTCACTGGATTTTCTGTCTAGACTTCCTTCATTTGCATAGACTGTCTTGATACTTCTTGTAACTCTGAGTCAACACAGAAAATCCAGAAAAGCCCTTAAAGGACAGAGCATAAAAGTATCTAAGAGACATGGATAAAATCTGTAACATCCTTACAGCACTCGTGAGGGCGTCACGTATAGGAATTTCTATATATTTTTGTAGTTTTTGAGAAAAAAATTAAACAAAAAAAACCCACCAAAAACTGGGATGAAATGAGTGTCTTTTACAAACACAATTTTCAATGCTATTATAAATGTTTACAGATAACAAACAAACAAATAAACAAACAAACAAACAAACAAACAAACAAGCAAACAAACAAACCAGTCCTTATTTCCAAATTCCGATGGGTGAGGCTATTTGTATTGTAGTGGAAGACATGTATGAAAATTTTCAGACTGTTTTAGCGAAATTTGTAGGACTAGATAGAATTTGAAAATGCCAAATTTTATTTTTAGAAATTCAATTTGGTGGTGTGTCCGTACCAGCCATAACTAAATATTGATATTTTTCAACATTTTTGTGCTAATTCAAGTATGGCGAAGTAGAAGATTAATGTTCAAAACAAAAACTATCTCTCTAAGTCTTTTCAAAGCACTCTCAGAACCCACGATCTCCTCATCCCATCTTTAAGGAAGGAAAATGCACCATTCTGCAGTTTGGTGTGTATTTTTGCTTAGAAGCTCCAATGCAGGTATAATGATAAGTTGCGCACCGTTATCAGAAATTATTATAGCTTCTGGGAAAGTGTGGTGGCTTCATGTGGTGCCTTAACATTGTTATATGCTAGGACCTTAATATTACAACAAGATGAAGTCAACTGTATGATAAAATTTGCCTCCAATCATTAACTATGAAATTTTCTGGAAAAAAACAAGGGGAGATAATACACTGGCCCACATTCTTCAACATAATTATCATTATTAAGGAGCCAAGTATCCTTTCGTGAACGCCCATTGCACCTCACCAGCCTCCGTTCCCACTAACGCCCCCTCCTGTGCCTCTTCCCAGCCAAATAAAATTACTAAGGGGTGGAATTTGGGTTAATTACTTGCCCCTGTTGTGAACATAATCTGTGTGTACTTCCAACCCAGAATGAAATTGCTACCTCGCTCCGTTGCACGGTATTTCCCCCATTTGTCAACGAATACAACATGGCCTTGGCAAAAGGAGTGGTGAAATATTAGGGGAGGGTCAAGTATCCTTTTTCCTCCCCGCCCCCTTCCAACCCTCAGATAGGCAGGAGCAGTTAGACGTATTCTAAAATGGATGAATTAAGTTGCCTTTCGGTGTACACTCGAACAAACAAACAAACAAACAAACAAACAAACAAACAAACAAACCAAACAAACAAACAAACAAACAAACAAACAAACAAACAAACAAACAAACAAACAAACCATGTGAAATGAAGTATACATAATACTTCAATAAAAATGTATACTTGGTCCATGTACCAAGAGCATACCTTATATCGAGATTATACTGTAGACTATATTGTTATGGCTGAAAAGTAAACATACCCATCATCCACACCTAAAATTGCTTTCATTGTAATCCAGTGGCATTAACCAGAAGATGAAGGAGACAATTTTCACCCCCAGGCTCTGCTCACAGTCTTTGTCTCCATGGAGGACGACACGGTGACCTCCCTGGCACTACTCAGAATAATTTTTGATCTTCCTGTCTGATCATTTACGGACCAGACCGTTTCCTAGGCAACACAAATCCCATGCTATTGACAAAAAACGATTGAGCTTCAGAATAATGGAGCCGGTGGCTACCAAAACAATGATCTTCTGATAGACCCTGAAGACAGATCTTGACCCCCCTGCAGACAACATGCCTTCATCATTGCTTAAGATTCTTGTCTTTTGCTAAGACGTAGGGAATCTATGCCAGGTTATTGTGGTTACCAACAAGTTGATCTGTGACCACCCTAAGGCTGCCGAATGTCCACGCGCTTCTGTAGTGCGGTCACAAATCGAGTCTGGGAAATGTATATAGGCAAGCATATGGCAACAGATTCCATTTCTTGTTAAACCTCGTGAAAACATTTCTATTTTCGCATTATCCTTTTGAACAACATTTAGAAAGGACCACTTTCTTGATGTCCTGAAATAGATTATGAGCATAATAACAATGTGTAAATTTCAGATTAGGTGTGTATTTTTGAACGTTTTTATTGATGTTATTTCTGCAAGTTTGCATAACACATTATGTATTTTTTGCATTCATGTATTTGCTCTTTAAATTTGAACAAGTTTAATAAAAAATATTAATAATCTAAGAAAATATCTTTGGCTTCTCTTACCTACAATTCTGCACTTCTTAGAATTTCTTGTACGTGGTCTTTTTTTCCTCATCCTCAACATTTCCTATCTTAGAATTTGTTTTGCAATTCTTGCAATCCTTTGGGAGGATGCTTCATGATCCAGCATCCATTTTGCATTCAAATGAAGTATAATTAAGATCTCATATTTTAACCATCACTTTATTGCATGCAAAATAATCACCACTTTATTGTACGCAAAATTTATATTGGAAACTACTTAAGAAATCGTTATTTTTTGGGAATTTCTTAAACAGAGGCTGTTGGAAAATCAGAAGCAATTTGTTAACTTAAAAAAGCCAAATATCAGCTTGAAACTTTTATACAAGTCATCCCTATATAGAAATACAGAGATAGAGTGAATTTCTCCTTTTGCGCCCGCCTATTTGTCTTCACAAGTTCAGAAATCTCCAAACATCGGGTCATCGAGAAAATGGTCGATCTTCGTTTATTTACCATATTTTTGCAGGCAGACATATCATTCTCTTGCATTTACATTACTTTCCTCTTGACGACATAGCCTGCTATTCATTCATCTCTGCCAACTGGACGCTATAGGGAACATCTAATCTATTCCCAAGAAAGTCACATACGCCATCTCTGTGCTTAGCGTGTTCTCCTTACTGAACGCTGATATCTTTCTTCGCTCACTTAATTAGAGCAGCTTGGCCGAACGGTTCAGGCATTGGACTCAAAATCTAAAGGTCGTCGGTTCGATTCCCGATCACGGTCATATTGCAAGTGCCTTGAGAAAGCATTTCATTCACATTTTCCTCAGTCCACCCGTCTGTAAAATGAAATACCTGGCTATAAGCAGTGGAAGATTTTGTCAGAATGATAGTGATCAGAGCCTGTAAATGGCAGCTGCATTGTATGCTTCCCAGGGAGCTGAAAAAGTCCCAGAGTGGTCAGACCTGTTGAGGTAATAATAATGTGAAGTCGCGTAAACGGACATTAGCCTGGATACCAGATTTATAAACCGCATTATTATTATTATTATTATTATTATTATTAATACGCCATCCTCCGCTTCACTGCAATACATCCCCAAGTTCCACAGAAACTGGATAGTATATTATATTACTTTGGACTTTTCTCCAATAAACCTTGTTTAGTAGTGAATAGTAATAGATGTACAACGCTAAGCAGGTCGCAGTGACACGGGCCAATGCTGGCATGGAGTAGACTCAATAATTGTGGGTATATCTCTCCAATAGCCTCAGCCGCCCAGACAGAATGACTAAGATAATAAAGGAGCTCTTCTTTCCGAGGAGGTTTCGAAGGTGTCTGGGAATGTCATGACATTTAGCTTATTCTGATCTCTAGGGCAGGTCTTGCAATGATGTCACAGACAAAGACTGGCTGTGGGGGAAAGTGGTTAAAAGACACTCTCTGAAAGAAAGAAAGAAAGAAAGAAAGAAAGAAAGAAAGAAAGAAAGGAAGAAAGAAAGAAAGAAAGAAAGAAAGAAAGAAAGAAAGAATGAAAGAAAGAAAGAAAGAAAGAAAGAAAAAATAAAAGGAAGAAAGAAAGAAAGAAAGAAAAAAAAGAGAGAAAGAAAGAAAGAAAGAAAGAAACCAAACCCGAGGAATGAAAATATGAAAAATGAAGAAAAAGACAGAACTAAAAGTTCACGATGCGAAGACAACAAGAAAGTAAATCAGACAGAAAACAAGAACGAAAGTAAGGCAGACAACGGGAGAGAAGAAGAGAATGAGTCAAGAAAACTAAAGGTCGGAAAAAACACAGTAGATGAACAAGGAACGAGCTGATACTGTTTCTCCCTAAAGGTATATTACGACCAAGTCATGTTGTTTTGACTTCCGCAAGAAGTGCACTGTGTAACTAGTCTAATATGATTCAAAAGAGGCACACTGCACTGTAAACTCACAGTGAGAATGGCCAGAAGTGGTGGGGGAGGAAGGGGGGGGGGTATGAGACTAACATGTGAAGTGAACGAGTGATTATTGTTGTGATTAGTTTGTAACCTGATTTATGAATCGTATGGCGGTATGCATGAATGTGAGTTAGTCTGAGTATTGAATTGTAATGAGTTATGTACTACTATGTTTAGACTATTTGATTATTTATTATTTACTCTCATGTACCACAGCCAGGGCACTTTTCCTTTCTAAGGATGATAAAGTCATTCTTATCTTATCTTATCTTATCTTATCTTATCTTATCTATCTTATCTTATCTTATCTTTTCATGACTAGCACGCATGCGCAGTCTGGTATGATGTCTGTCTTGCATGCTGTTGACAAGACGAGATGTGGGTTCCCATTATAGAAAGGTACAAAACGTTTAATAGATCTCGTGACGTCCGGAAGGAGTATACGCCTTATCTACTTGTGCATGTTTAATTTGTTCATATTTTCATGATTGCTATATCATTATGTGCAGTGTTGCATGGTGTCCCAAGATGGTACTCTATATTCTGATTTAAACTAGATCAAGACAGTCTGTCTTGCATGCTGTTGACAAGAGGAGGTGCGAGTTCTCCTTAAAGAAAGGTATAAAAGGGCGAAGTCATCTCCTGCCGTCCGGATGAAGTGTATCTTGTAACTGATCCAGTATGAATAAATTTATTCACATTTTCATGGCTGAAATGCATGCGCAGTGTACTCATTATGCTAGCTTTAACAAAATCAAGTCTTTCTTGAAAGCTACTGACAAGACGAAGTATGGTAAATGAGGTGCCCACCGTACCAACACCAGTTCTTGTCACGCGGGACCACAAAATAGGCACACCGGCTAACAATGACAATAATAATAACTTTATTGCAAAATCTTTAAAGAAAAGTACATGACAGATGTTCCTTTAATATACTGTACTTGTTCAAACCTTGTTGTCAGTAAACGGGTTAACTGCCGAACATCAACGCCAAGGTTTTCATGAGTTACAAGGCAAACACTAGCAGGAACGCAAAGGATAATTATATTTATAACGATCGTGCATCCCACTGCGAATGTGCATACACTGAACCTATCTTATATGCATAATAAGCTTACTGGGGGTTCCTATTACAATAAGACAAACATTCATCTGCTTACGGCCGAAGTGTTACTGGAACATACCGAGTAGGCTTTCGTAATTTTGTGTTCGGTCCTACGGCCGTATGCATAATTCATACGTTAGTTAACGTATTGCGTTAGCCAAGGTGAACACTACTAATGTTTTGGGAGTATCCCGTGGTTACCGCAGAGCGTTAACTAACGTAAGGATTATGCATACGGCCACTAGATCCTTATCCCCGACGCCACTTGTCTCTGAACAAAGCAACGGCAAACTCCCATGAGATTCAACCTCCATATTGAATGGTCGGCAATGGAAAGGGTGTCCCAGTCAGAAAATATAATGTCACCAATCTATCCAGCTACAATTTTAAATTGCCCTTTTCGTGCGCGATGTCACTGAGCAGAGGAGGTTTCTTGAGTCCAGGCGAGGCTGACGTCTTACCATCGGCAACTAGGAAAAGACGATCTTAGAAGAAAACTCTCATACAGAAAGCTAGATGATGATGATGATGAAGATGAAGGTGATGATGATGATGATGATGATGATGATGATGATGATGATGATACTATTGATCACATATTTTTAAAAAGCCTTTACTTGTGCCATTTCATTCTTAGCTCATTTATTTTCTGCATCTGACGAAGGACGCAAATCCGAAAATTTATCTATCATATAAACAGGGCCTAGTTCCGGTGACATAAAAGTGTGTAATAATTTTTGGTATGTCACACATTACATAAATATGACCTTTGACCTGCTTGCGAATACTTTGATTGGAAGCCTTGGACACCTCTAGGCAACGCCAATACGATAAATGTATAACTCATTTCATAAATCTCATATCAAACAAACGCTCATTACACTTCCTCTATGTATTAAAATTGTTAAATTCTTACAATTAGCTTTCTTTACTTATTCATATCCAGTGCGAATAAATGTTTTGTAAATAATGATGGTGATAATGGTGATGATGATGATGATTACCGGTAGCACGGTATTTTTGTATTTAACCTGATGAAGAATCACATTTTTGATTCGAAAAATTCCTTATTACTTTATATCATTATATCAGTGCATTTTACATGTTAAATATTAAATTTCTTAATCCTTCGCTGGTTTGGACAGAACTTTTCAATTTTTTAAAATGTGTTCCAAAATAATGATGACGATGATGATGATGATAATGATGATGCTTTTTGTCAGTTTTGACGCTTACCAGTTTGGATGGTTTGATGATTCTGATGAATCCAGTAATGACTGATTAACCCTCGTACATGTACGGAATGTGTTTTTACATAATTAGTGTATCTATATGGAGTGCGAAAAATCACTGGGAGATAATCAGCTGTCGCTTGTGAGTTAGTCGTCGTTATTAGTTGCGCATGAACATATACAGCGTAGGCACCCTTGTGTGATCATTGTGCGCATGACTGGTGATCTTTAAGTTTGAAAGTATGAACCAGGTATGTACCTGGCATAAAAGTATGCAATGTAAATAGTCCCTACAAAATCAGAAAACTGGTCAAAAAGGAGAGGAAGGGGTAGGGATTGGATTTAAATTTCAGTGATTTAGAGAGATGCAAATACTTTTGTAGACTAAGAATAGGTGGAATTTTGCCACTCAAATATAAACTGTGTGGTTGTTTGCTAGGTGAGTAAGGTTACACTGTTTACTGCGTGAAAAGACCTAAAATATTAGTAGCCTGATTCACTGCCAAGGTTCTGAAAAATCTGATTGTATTGAGGCGTTAGATATGTCAAAATCTAGAGGAAGAGTTAAACAATATATGTGGAAAATATTTTGGCATGGATAAGTTAATGAGGGGTATAGAAAAAAACAAACCAAAAAACAACATTGACATCTTCATACTTGTGCAAACAATTTCCAGGAGTCTTTGTCGATGTGGGGAATTCTCGTCAGTGTTTTTGTTTGGGAGACTGATCCCAGACGAGGTGCAGACTAAGGGCACTCAAAGAGATGAGGATTCCTTTTCTCAGTTATCAGCGCATGAGTGATGCACTATACTGAATCATTACTTTAGCTTTTATCAGTGATGTCCACGATTATTATTCATCCAGTTAATATATTATTATCAGTGCACAGACAGTGTGGGTAATCTCCCTTCACGGTGATAATGTGACCCCATTAGAATGTAGTGCCAATGGTGACGTAGATACATGGATGGTGTGACGTCATACATGAAGTGAGATCGGCTTATCTCGACGTCTCCGCTAGCTGAGGCAATTCCTTTGATCTTTTTCTAAAAGCAGCTTCCTGAGATGGGAAATGAAAATTTCTGGGTGAGTAGTCAAAGATATTCTGACCACCTCTACATTAACCCTACGACATGACAGGGTTAGCAAAAGAAAAGCCGAACAAATAGAACCCGAGACCAGACGACGGGCAATTTAACGGGTAAAAAACTTGCCAGATCCGAGACAGAAAAAGGCAGGTCAAGGATTGACAACCCACAAAGAGATTGGTCCATTGTAGAGAGGAGAGAAACGGAGCATAGACGAAAAATAAGCAATGAAATGATACTTTTTCTCCCTAAGGGTATAATACCAGCAGGTCATCTCTTGACGTCTGAAAGGGGTATACGCTGTAACCAGTCTAGTATGTTTTGATTTATTCACATTTTCATGACTAAGGCGCATGCGTAGTCGAGCATGATATCATAAGCGGCGGGAGAGTTTGCGCCTCGTTTTCGTTAAGCGGAAGTGAGAGCTCGGCAAAATGGTTTCAAAATGAAAATCAACGGTTTCAAATTTATCGTCAGTCGTGTGTCGGAGGAGGATGTGGCAAAAATCAACCGTGGTGTAAATATAATACTAATGAATGACAAAAAGATATATATGCATTACAAATACCACTCGCAAGGCAGCGGATTACTTTCTGTTTGCATAGAGATTTATACTTCTTTTTTTTGCTTAGGATCTCCACAGAATGAAAGGACCGCCTCTTTCGCGCGTCCCCAATGAGTAGACAACAGTAGCCTCGAATTGTGTATACGCGTGGGCCTTTTATCTCCTCCACATTCATAGCCTATAATATACAGCCAAATGTGGGCTACTTGTGTGTGGCCCCGCAGGGATCACAATTACAGATGCAAATTAGGCGAAAAGAGGCGGACCTTTATTCTGTGAGCGGCCCCGAGAACAGGACACAGGGAGTGGGTTTCTAAGCAACGGAAATGGGAATCTCTACCCAACGATTGCACACAAAGATGTCCGACCAGCGAGTGATGTTTGCTATACTTATGTCTTTGGTGGCAGAGTGTATGGTTGGTATACTCATCTATTCGTATATATACCATCTTTGATTCTTGCCATCCCACTCCGACAGAAGGCCGTTACGAAAAAAAAGTTCCAAATCTGAAAATCGAAGCTCATGTTCACTATTGATGCCCAGCTCCCATTTCCCATAGACCGCAAGGAATTTCACATTTTCGAACTAATGTCTCAGATCCGCCACATTCCTGAAGAGATTCCGGGAGGAGCTGAAATACGTCTAAAGTATAACTGAGCCCATTTAACTCCGTTTAATCACATCCACTGGGTAAAGTGGAACTGTTGCTGTTAAAATGAGTTGCGATTATCCAGCGCTTTCATATACAAAAAAAAAAAAAAACAACCAACAACATACCGCATCTGAAAAATCTTGCCATTGAACCGGGTCGGGTTACACCGGAAGAATTACACAAAAAGACCACAGCAGAAAGAAAATGAAGTCACTTGACCTTGTGCCATCTCTGAAACTATTGCGTGAAGTATATGAGACCTGATATAAGACAGTCTTGTGCTTTTAATTCTTTCCTTCTTTTATTTAGAATTGTTAGAGTCCCTGGTTTATTCAATTGTGTCCAGTTCAGCCCGAGTGCGACGACATTTTTCTAGGAGATAACAAAGATGCAGAGGTCTGGCTAGATACTCAGTTGCATCCTTAACAAAGTGATAACTAGATCTATGAGTGTGTGCACGCATAACGTGGTTGTATTTCATTGATCTGTCTGGGAAATAAGGGCACTGGATCCGATTCCTCTTACATCCGCTACAGACGGAGATGAACGACGGGTTGCCGATAGCCCATTCTCAGATATTATGTATGCAAGGTCATCCGGGCAACGCAAGCCACAACTCCAGCAATCATTACTTCTGCTATCTTTTGTTTTCCGTTGTCAGAGGAATACGACTGCTGACTGATTTCTTCTGTTACACTCGCTTGTATTAACTGATGTTTCTTCTACTGTCGAAAGCAAAATTTGATGAGGCAGTGACACTACTATTTACCTTTACATTTTGCTCAAACTGTGAGCATTGCTGGAGAACATGTTTTAATATCCAGGGTGGAGGGGACAAACTGGACCGGACACTTCAACAGAGCAGGACTCTGGATTGCGACCAGCACTGCATAGTAATTATGTAAAATGAGATACTAATAGGACGAGACTAACAAAAGGATAGAGAGTAAAACAAGGCCTATTTAGTTGCTGTTATATGTTATCTTGTAATATCATCAGCATCACATTTTCATTTTGTGACTTTTCAATTAACCGTTCATCTGAATTTTAAAAAAAAAAATGATAACAAATCATTTTCCACAAACACCATCAAATTCACTGTTTGTATCACGTTTGTGTTTTAAAATCATTATTTTCATATCTGATTCAATCCATAATGAAGAGAGAGAGAGATATCTACAAGCGTGAACACTCGCCATTTCCATCAGTAGCAATCCCAACATAATGTCATTTACAGTGGATCTTTACAGAATGTTCTCATACCAACCCATTAGCACGCCGCCTCTATACTCTCCCAAACTGCTTCCAAATAGAGATAAGTTGATCCTATAGTTTGTGTCTTTACAGGGATTTCCACGGCCAGCCGCCCATTCGTTACAAGCGAAAAGAGCAAAGCTTGTACTCCGACCTCTCTAGACCTAAGTCTGCCCATTTTCACCCCGAGGTCAAATGCGGTCGCGATGGTTGTCCAAATACGGCCTGAACAATCTAAGAGGGTATTGCCACCGGTCTTTTGGTCAGGTGAACCTCCATCTCCTGGCTTGGACCTGTGTCCCCCGGGCGGTGAGGAAGTCTAGTTATGGTTGTCTCTTCCGGACTGACCTTCATCCTAAATTTTTTTCATCACCTTTCTATTCTTTGGCATAGGCGTGGTAGCTTTTTACTCTTTTGCATTGGCTTGATAGAGGTAAATTCACCAGAGGGAACGGCAAGGGGTCACAGTAATGACTAAAAGGTTGGAGAAGAGGGGACACACATAGAACAATAATAAAATATCAGTCGTTAGGGCTCGGAAAGAAGACGGAAATTTTTAGCAGTGGTGATGATTATACTAAGAAGAACCGAAAATTTTAATATGGATTCAATTTTGAGTCTGATAATTAATACAACGTAGGTATTTGGCTTTCTTTTGCAACGTTTGATATCTTCAGCAGTCTCTGTCACACAAACTTCGCTACTTATATGTAAGTATCGAAACAGCTGCGAAGTACCAACGCTAAATTTTGACATTGACCATGAAATTGATTTAAATCGAAAGGATCGATATTTAAAGCAACACTGTTTTCCTTTTAATCCCAGTTTTACCTACTCTTGTCTATGCCCATGTTGGGCGTCCAGAAACAGTTGCCTTTACTGAACTAGAGACTGTCTTTTCCTTTATCGTTTTCCCATCCGTCTTCCAGCCCTGCGGTTAGCCCGCCTATTTAGTGGGTCTGACATATTGTTACACTAAGATATGAGCATTTATCTGGCCAGCTTACATCTCCCTGGTGACCAAAGACGCTTTTTAACTCACACTTGCCGGCTTGGGCCGATAAATTGCCGTCGGTTTCCAGGCAGACAAATTTGGCGAAACAAATTTACTTTGGTTACCCTGGCGGTAAAGCCCATATTTATCGTCTACCTTCTTATCCTGCTATTCCTCCTTTGTCGTTCCTTCCCTCACATGTATACCTAAAATCCATTCACAAATCAAAATTAGACGGAAGGAAAAAAGAGAGAGAGAGAGAGGTAGAGAGNGGAAGGAAAAAAGAGAGAGAGAGAGAGGGAGAGAGAGAGAGAGAGAGAGAGAGAGAGAGAGAGAGAGAGAAGATGGACTGGAGTGAAAAGTAACCAACATATCCACTTCGGCAGATTAGCCATACTTTCTTGTCCCACGTGGCATACAGAAAAAAAAAATCCATTTTCTATCTTGAAATAAGCATCTAGAACAGCAGAAATAGTGCTGGACGAGATATCAAAGCCTGCATGTACAACAAGCGGCAAACGTTGATCACGGCTTAAAACTTCAGTCTGATTTTTCTTCCAAATAAAATAGGTAATGGTATTCACAATACTTAGTTCGCTGGCGACGGGAAGCATCACTGGTGTTTTGGGGCTTTTCCATAGATACCGCAAGTGCGCAATGTTAGATGTCATTGTGCGTACGGCACCAGATGTAGTCGCTTTACCTCCGACGAAAGATTTTAGCTGCCACCAGCTCTAGTGTATTGTTTGGCATAAGCCCTCAGTCTATACTACTGAAAGCGAGAACTTTGCGCACTGTCGGTAACCACATGAAATATTATTATATTAAATCATGTTTTCGGGATTTCCCGCAGTTACCATCGGCGCGCAGATTTAGACGGCATTGTGCATCATGACCCCTAACTTTCAGGCGCCTAGCCAGAGGTTGGAATGACAAGACGTTGTGGCTCGTCCGTGAGAGCTAGTCCCAAGCCAAACAAAATCGTCTTGGTATATCCGTGGCTATCATCATGAACTATAAGATTACGGCGTGAGACTCTGAATAAGGCTAGAAAATAGGAGGAAATCTCACAGAAAATGGCTTCTGTAATAGAAGTCAGGACCCGGTGCCATCTTCATCCCACCACATGAACCCTCGGAACACGCTCAGAAACGGACCAATCAGACAGTCTTTTGTGTGATAATACTTGACCTTGACCTGCTGGCTACGCCATGTAATGAAGGGATTTGCAGTAATAATGAAGGGCTTAGCGTTCAGCACTGATAGTTTCGCATTTTTTCGCAGGCACATCTTTTGATTTATATAAAAACGAAACAAAAGAAAACAAAAGAAAACAAAACAAAGGAAAACAAAACGTTGGAAATAAGAGTTCTACGTCGTGTTTCCAATAGCAACAGTCTGTCCAAAATGTGCATCAAACATGATAAATTCGAGGGTTCATTCAGCGACAGCCCCTGCGGCTATATTTAAAGACAAGTAAAGCTGCTATTTCCTAGTATCGACATGTTAGGGGTAACAGAGCCTTTATATCTCACTGACCATATAGCCTACTACTCTCAGTTATGACGTATGTACGGTCATTTGGGCATTGCAGGACTCCAACAGTGAGTACTTCCGTTTTCTGCTGATCTGATCTGTTGCCTTGGCTTTCACTGGTTGATGCATCTTTTATGTTCAGAAGCAAGATTTGATGACGCAATCAAACTTCTATTTATTTTGACATTATGCTCAAAGAGGAAGTGATCTTTGTTGGAGCTGACTCAGTAAGAATCACCAGTCTTTCAAACTGTAATCTACAAACGTCTCAACTTACGACAAGAAGCACTGCATGAATCTCTATTACACTTATATCAAATCTCCTTCTATTTTTTTGGCTGTGAATTATTTTCCATGACTGCATTTCACGTCGATTCGAATGTATAATCGATTGAGACAATTTCAAAATCATTGGAGTATTCAATATTCGTGGTGGCTAAACTTTTTTTTGGGCAGCTATACTTGTATCTTACGAAATCCCCATGTGTCTTTAGATTTCTCAGTCGGTAGGCTGACGTTGTTAACTCTATGAGGCAGGTGGCTGATGGTATTAAAGAGTGGTCCATCCCTGCACTCATTGGCCAATGACGCACAAGGGAATTAATCATTTTCTAACTGTTCCTTGCACTTTTGGTCCCATAAGGAGCAAACAAAAGGCAGGCAACAAACGTTTGCATACTTAAAGGAGGTCACAGACACACATGAGATTTCATAACATCCAAAAATACCGAATGGCCCCCGAAAATTCGCTTAATTCAAATTCCAATAACTTCAAGAGCTGAGAAGAGTCTGCGAAGAAATCTTGAGCAGGTTAACGTATAGATACCTATACTGCACGAATGAACTGGAGGCGTGGCACGCTATTATGCAATGCGACAAACCCCGAAACCACTGTACGTAAACTTGGATTGGAACCGTCAACTTGCATGACATTCGATAAAGGAGGTTGTGCGTCAATGTCGGCTTACCAAAGGCGCAAGATTCCATTACTAAAATATGGACACGTTTATGTCGCTTCACAATTTGGCCCTTTATACGGATATGATTAAAATTTCGAATTCTGCTTTCCATTCATTGATAACACCATGCACTGAGAAACTGCCAAGCACCAAATCAACGAGTGATCCGTGAATGTAGTCATGCATATATAATGTAATGGTTCCCTTCAATGCTACTGCGCCACATTGATAATGCAAGAATCTCCGTGTTGCAGGCAATCCTATTTTAGCCACCGAATGTCTCATTCGTACGAGGGGCGTCCATGCCAATAATCCATAATTTTGCAAGTTTCAGCGACCTACGTGTCATCTTTTCGTCACAATAGGCATGTCAGAAAGTGACAATCAGAGAGGGACCTATGTGTTAGACGCACACTAGACATGATATTGTCAGATAGGTGTTCTTTTTTTTTTTTTAATGTAACATAATCATAGTACATAGAATTTTGAAGCTTGCAGCATTAACAGACAGTACAAATCTGCTGATTCGACTGCATAAAATTTGAATTATTGTAATTATTGTTGACAAACTTTGAAATTCAATAAAGCTTGGTGATCTTTTGGGGCCGGGAGAGGTTGGGGTGAGGGGAAGAAGGGGCATACCATATAGTGTTTTGACACATTGGGCATCTAACTTCTACACACCAAATAGCGTAGAGAGCTTTTATTTTCAAGCCCGGGTCTGTTACAAATCGTGATGGCAGAATAGGCATGCGCATATGGCATTTCCTGGTGTGCTTCAGTCGTGTTGCACGTAACGAACGAAAATTAGATGTAAATTTCACGAGTTCATATCGTGCAGTATGGTTCTAACACCAGGATATGCCGTAAATATACGCCTGTCTACCTACGTCATAACGGCCCGGTAAGAGATCCGAACTAGAAAATAAAAGCTCTCTAATATGTCAACACTCACCTCGTATCATAGTCCCCGGGACACGGACGTGCCACAGATGGTGGGAGATGATAAGGTAGAAGATACCGATGATGATCATTGGTACCAGGTAAAGGGCGATGATGAGGAACCAATTGTAGATTTCCCCCATACCCTCGTCCAGGCCAATCTGGCAGATCTTGAGGTACTGATTTAGCTCCGGTTGCTGCGAAACGAGATTTAAAGACGGAAATTTAAGAATAATGGAAATTTAATGGTTTCAAAACAGAAATACTAAGCGGGTTTGCTCTAGGTTCAATGCACTCATCTGGACATTAATCAGGCACCAAAAACTGACCTGTTTGACAAAATTATCATTGTTAGAGAGAGATAACGTTGTGGATATTAGGGATACATACTGTGGGAGAAATGAAAAATAAACCACCAAAACACCTTTAGTTTCAAAATGCCTACCTGGCAGCATGACACAAATATCCTTTATTGGGTTGCAAATTTTAATCACGTTAGTTATTGATGATGAATTGTTGATTTTTTTGAATTTATAAGACCTATGAAAATCTTAGTCTCACAAAAATTTACTGCAGAATCCGTGTTTGTATAGTAGCATGTATGGCTGATTTCTTTATTTGCTGGTTAACGATTAACCGCGATAAATGAATTCAGCTTTCTTATAATTTATATGAAATTCGAATTACGTATGACCTTTTGACTCCTCCCTTGAAATCATCGCTTTCTCTCAGTTCTAGCCCAGGTCATTCCATTTTGTGCTGTAGGGGCGTCCAGATTCTTATTCTATCCCTCTTTATCATGACCATTATTTGATTATGAGGGATATCAGATTCTGAACAGGGGCATAGTGAGGAGAGATCTGACACTGATAATGAATAAATTATTATGGTCCTGCGCTGGTCATCGTATGAATCATCGCTTTGGTAAGAACATTTCGAACAGCAATCAGCGATTATTTGATTCTATAGAGCCTTCCCCGCATTAATACCTCATTTATGCATCGTCCCTTTGTAAGTGCACGACTGTTAAAACGAAAACGGTTAAACCATACGAAAACGGTTGAACCACTAAAAACGAAAGGAAACAAGAAGCCCCTTTTATTTTCTCCTTAGTAGAATCCTATGTATAAACCGAAACTCTGTATAAACCGAAACTCTGTTTACACCGAAGCTAAGTGTTTGGTCCCGCGGATTTCGATTCAACTCTAACATAGTAAGATGGGACAGGCATTTCTTTAAGACAGCTACAGACATCTGGGCACCCGTTCTGAAGCATATTATGTAATAGTAATAATAACAATAATAAATGCTGCCGTTTATAAGTCTCGTATACAGGCTAATGCCCTCTCACACGACTTCACACTATTGTTACCCCAGCAGGCCAGTTTATCCTAGGACTTTCTCCACTCCCTGAAGAGCATACAGTGCTGCAGCCATTTACAGGCTCTGATCACTAGCAATATCTTCCACTGCCTATAGCCAAGCACCCATTTTACATACGGATGGACTGAGGAAAATGTGAATGAAATGCTTTCCCAATGCCCCGTCAACACAACCGTGATCAGGAATCGAACCCTCGACCTTTAGATCTTGAATCCAACTTTGTAATCGTTCGGCCACGCTGCTTGATATGAAATTAATGCCAGACAACCTGTTTCCACGTGCAAAGTTCACGCATCTGTATTTTTCCTAATATTAGTTTTCGCAACGCTCAAGTAAATATACGACCAAGCACTACAAAATCTCCAATCATCTGTAGGTTTTCTTAACCTCCCCACAACTAGCATCGAAATCTTACAAAAGCTGAGAGGGTTGTTGTGAAAGGGTCTATATAAAATGCTTTCATTCATGAACACGTTTTTTCGTTTTTTTCTTGTTTATTTTTCCTTGTTTCTTTGCCGAGTAATTGCTTAAGGCGTGGAGCAGCGCGGCCGAATGGTTGCGGTGTTGGACTCCAGATCTAACGGTCGTGGGTTCTATTTCCGACCACGATCATGTTGTAGGTGCCTTGGGAAAACATTTCATTCACACTTTCCTCATTCCATCCTTCTGTAAAATTGGCTATAGGCAGTGAAAGATATTGTCAGAATGTTAGTTACCAGCGCCTGTTTACGGGAGCGGCACTGTGTGATCCCCAGGAAGTTGAGAAAGTTCTAGAGTGACCTGGCCTGCTGGGGTATTTAATAGTGTGAAGTCGCGTGAGCGGGCATCAGCCTGGATACCAGACTTATAAACCGCATTACTGTAAATAATTTAATAATTGAAAATGGCAATGTCTATTCATTTTGCATAAACACTTCCCCCTTTTAAATCTGACTATCAGAAATAAACTGGTGTCACCGAAAGCTGCCTATTAATTCAGTCAGCCCGAACTTAAATAAATTCTAATTATTTCCACCCGCAATGCTATCAGTGGCGTAACAAAAGCGCATTCAGTTGGGTGAGGCATATAGGGTGCAAGCCTACTGATCGGTGCTTTTGGGTAAGGGGTGTGGGGCACTCATATACTGATACTTATACAATGATACAGTTATAAAAGGTAACTGGAGATGAGTTAAGGACCTCCAATGCACAACATTGCGTGTATATATGTGTAACGATGCGTTAGGTTTCATACGGGCCCCTCCACCCTTCCTAAGTATCTACGCCTCTGAATGTGATTTATAAATGGGTTGCTTTAAAAATCACGTGTCCTATTTACAGGCATCCATCTGGATTCCATTCATTATCCCGAAGCCCCCAAAAAGCTCACAGGAAGATTATGATATCAGCAACCTGCTCACGCTTTGAGGAAGCCTGCAGGCCGAGCTAAGCGACGAGAGCAAGGACAATTATAGCTGCATATCACAAGGAGCAGGGCTTCGAGTTTATTTTTCCAATCTATATTACTGTAAAACTGCTGGCATTTTGTCCTGAGAGAGGCTTTCGACTTTACTCAGCAAAATAAACAAAAAATATTTCTTATTACGACCCCATTCCCTTAATGCAAAAACTAGAACCTGTCCGAAACACTTGGCAAATACCGTAAATAAACACTGGGTTAGCAATGGCCTCTGGGCACTATTAGAGAAATGTTCATTAGGGAAGGATTTTATGTTTAAAGCTTTTTGCAAAGTAGAAAAATGGCCTGAGCATTGTGCAAATTCCGGCCAAAGTCTTTTGAGTGAGAAACAATTCTGTGTCCTGAAAAATTACCTAATTCAGTCAAATGTGAGATTAGGTCGAGAAAAATTGCCTGATTAGGCGGAAAGTGAGATTAGGAGGAATATGGATAAGCAGGGGCTCATGTAGGTTTATTATAATTATACTGATCAACGTTGACATGGAATGTCGTAACTCACAAAATAAGTTAAGGAGATAAACAAGGTCGAAGGTAACATTTTTTTTTTCATGAAGAAATCTAATTCCTGATAAAGTTATTAGATTATGAGCTCTTGAATGAATATCGAAATACCGCCATTAGAACCACCTTGAAATTCTGGACCAAAAAAGATAAACAACCCAAAAAAAAACGACACGAACATGTGCACATGATCTAATTTGTGGAATGCGAGCTCCTACATTAACACGGACGAATTATCAAATTAGTATCTTTACAAACCCACCCCATTAAGTTTATCTCTGTAAAAATAAATTTCGTGTCAAGGTAGGAAGAGGTTTCCAAAACCACTTATTTGTGTGTTTTTCTTGTGATAACGATGTTAATATGCGACGCACGTAAGTGTAAAGCCACTCACTAAAGTAAACAGTTGTGCATTATCAAAAATGTGTTCATGCTCTACTTGTCAATCAGATTAGCACTACACATGATCACTAAAATTGCAAGGCCGGAAACAGCCAAGGGGCAGAAACTCTGGTCTCATTAAAGGGAGAGAAAACATGACGAAACCCGAGGTTGTTTTGTTATGTAACTGCAAGAAAATGTCTGAGGATGATTTGAGCTTATCATTTAACCGACCCATGACGTTTCCTAATTTTCAGATGCCATGACCGACTTCTAACCTCAAGTAGCAATACCTGTCAATTTAATTATGCGCAATTTCCAGGGCTGCCACTCCTAGAGATTTTTTACTGCATTTAGACTAGTGAAACTGATTTTTTTTCTTGTTATCTAAATAAGAAAATGCGAAAACAAAATGGGGAAACATTTAGTGAAAGTTACGAGGGCAACAAAATATTCTGGATCATTCATTTATTTTTGGCATTTTAACCCACTATTTATGCAAATGATGATATTAAACACTGATATAGTCTATGAATTTTAAAACAAAAAGTAATAATCAACTTACTAACTTATGGCCTAATTTCAACTTAACCTCTGGCCTAAGCACAAACAGCCGACCTTTCATGCACTTTCTACATCCAGAAAGCTTTTTATAAAAAAATGCAAGTTGTATACAGGTACGCGTAGATCCAGTGTAGTTTCTGCCGGATGCTATGCTACTTGTTAAGGTAAAGAAAATTTGCGTCTTTTTTTTTCTGCTTTGTTATTTTACTTATTCATTTCATAATTGTAAAGATTTATACCACCTCTCATAATTTTTAGTTTGCATTTTAAAAGCATTTAGAAAGTGTCAAGAAAACTTCAAAGGGTTTAGAAAGAATGTAGTGAAATTAGCAAAATTTGCTCTTAAATCTAACGAAATCGCAAAAATCAAAGTGGCAACCCTAGCACTTCTGCATTCTTTTCCTGGTCAGTTTCTTCATTCAACCTGGACCTTATTAGTAATTTTTGTATCTGTATTGACAAAGCTATAAACAACCGTTAAAACATATTCCTGGTGATCTATATATATTAAAGAAATTCATTTTTGAGTTACTTAGAAGTCTTCGGATAAGCCAACCGTTATAGAGAACTAGTAAGTCAATCAACCACCTAAATAATTACCACTATACTCTGATCTCCTCCCTCTAAAGAAATGATTTTTAGATTGTTTGGAAGTCTCTGAAAATGGACAATCCCCCTATAAGACTTTTAACACTGCCAGACAACCAAGCACGTATTTTTCGCCAATCGCTTTTATGTCATGTTTCTGGACGTCTGGATGCGTGCGAAAAGCGTTATTGTCTTTTGCTATGTCGTGATCCTGTATAAGTACTGTTATTACTATTACTGTGTACGTGTGTACTGCAGCCAAGCTAATTTTCCATGTTATGGATAATAAAGTTATTCTTATCCTCTTATCTTATCTTATCTTATCTTATCTTATCTTATCTTATCGTATCTTATCATCTCTACAGTTCGAAAACTGCACAGTATAGTAACAGTTATTGATATCTACTGCTTTCACAAGCCAGACCTACATTCCATCTCCCTAGTAACACGGTGCACTCCTATAATTCAATAGACCACGTTTTGATAGCTTGCTGTGCCCGTCTTAACTCTTCTTAAGTTTTTACGGAGAGAAGGCACTTTAATTTAATTTAGCTAAAGATTATATAATCATAGTTAAGCAAAATTTAAGCAAATGAAAAGTCTGACCATTTTACAAGAACAATGCCGTTTCCTTCCTATTAGTCCTCTGATTAAATGCAGTTTTCTCACTTTCACTATGTTACCCCCTAGACTATCAACCGTCAGTAATCTTAACGTTGATAATCTAAAGAGTAACACATTTCAACAAATAGGATATAATACAATGAGACAAGGAAAAATGAGATAGGATAAGATGCACCTTCTAATCCTTATTTACAGGAATTAATTTTGGCGGGTGTCATACGCTGTAATAATCACAGATCACNACACACACACACACACACACACACACACACACACACACACACACACACACACACACACACACACACGCACACACACACACACCTGCACACCCATTGAGGTCAAATAGTGCACTATCCGTCTCTCTCTCCTCTCTCTCTCTATCTTCTCTCTCTCTCTCTCTCTCTCTCTCTCTTTCTCTCCACCTCTCCCCTTCTCACACACACAAACACATACCCTCACAAAAATACAATAACCATTTCCACTACTGTGCCATACTCACCACGAAGGTGTCGATCAACATGTTTTTGAGATTGGGCGTGGCTAGCACGGCGCTGATAATCCAGATGATGAAGATGGTGATAGTCACCTTTCTCATGGTGATACGGGACTTCAGCGGCCGACAGATGGCGAAATAGCGCTCCACTGCTATGGCCGATAGCGTCTGGACTGATACGCCTATAGCGGTATTCTGGGGAAATAATATCAGTCCATCAGTCAATCAATCAATGAATCAATCAAGCAAGCAAGCAAGCAAGAAATCAATCAATCAATCAATCAAGCAAGCAAGCAAGCAAGCAAGCAAGCAATGAATCTGACTTACCTTGGGTGGATTACTAATAATTATGATTTCCTTCACAATCCATACTGTTGGTTTTTTTTTACCATTATATTACATTATCATCATTCTTGTTGTCATCGCCACCGCCACCACCACCACCACCACCACCAGCACCACTATCATCATTATCGTCGCCATCATCATCATCATCTGATCATCATCCTCATCATCATTATCACCGCTCTCTTTAACATCATGCCAACCCCACCATCATCTTCATACGTCTTTGTACGATCTAACCACAATCTCCTTAACTGTCATTACCTGAACTTTTTATAGCCCCTTCACTATCACCTCCTTCACCACCGGCATTATTGTGACCACCATCACTTTCACCATGACCGCCACCTTCACATTTTGTACCCCTATACCATTACCACTTTCATCACTACCATTATCATTCTGTCCAATAACGGTGACGACAAATTTCTCTCGATCCACTCGTAGGGAATGCATTGTCTTCCTTCCATGAAAAACGAAGCAGGACTCGACTACTACGCCTGGAATACTGTATTGGTGTCTTTTTAAAGCCGGCATGTGTAATAAACGGAACAGACACTCAGCCACATCCCATTATCTCCCCTTTTAAAGACTTTTTGATTTAAGAAGAGCATGAACAAAAAGAAACAATGGNGGGGGGGGGGGGGGGGGGGGGGGGTGTATCGACGCATTACGGGAGACTTCAAGTGAAGAGGCCAGAGAGCATCCTTAATAATAATATTGTCGACTTCACTTAATCGCAACTTCTATTTAATGGCAACAATTTCCACATAACATGATGCAATATTTCTGTATATAGTCAATGGAAACAACGTCACAGTTGGAACACATGATAATGATAATAATAATAATAATAATAATAACAATTACCATTGCCATGAAAATGCTGTTTATATTATAAGTCTCGTATCTCATGCAACTTCACACTATTATTACCCCCAGCATGCCTGATCATCCTTGGATTTTCTCAGCTCCTTGGGAAGAATATCTTGCTGTCGCCATTTACAGGCGTTGATCACTAGCATTCTGACATTCTATAGCCAGGTACCGGTGAACTTAGGAAATGTGAATAAAAATGTTTTCTCAAGGCTCATAAAATACAGCTGTGGTGGGGAATCGAACCCATGATCTTTAATCCAGAGTCTAACGCCATAAGCACTGGACCACAACGCTCCACAATGGATCATCGACGTGGCCACATTAAGTCAAAACGGAAGATAGTGGCAATAGACAAACTTACCCATTAAAAAAATACAGTGGTAGAAGAAGAGAAGTAAGGAGTGAGCAGACGCAAACAGATGCTCACACAAGGTAGGATAATGGGGGAAGTGCTCATGAAGACAAATGCAGAGTGAAAATGGAAGAAGGAAAGAAAGTGATGCGATGGGAATCGAACCCGCGATCTCTGCGTCGGCACCCATCGCCTTGCCGTCAGTTTGGAATCAGGTAGACGTCTATACACGACCACGCCGCCAGTCCAAAAAAAGTGGCTTAGTGGCCGGGGTCTTTCCCGAAGCCGAACAGACGACTAGCAGTCAGTAGTTTAACCCCACAAAATACATGGACTAAAATGAATTACACGTTATATATAATACATAACACCACTATCATTTTCATTGTTAACCTCTATTATCAAGCTTGGCATACATGGCATACAGGCGGTTTGTTTCGTTCTCGCCATAGGCCATCGATCTCCCAAGAGACACAGGATCAACGACCCCCCAGGAAAACTGAACAAGAAAACGCGGCTCAGTTTGTCCAGCATCGGACTCCATGCATGCATACGTTGACATTCTGTGGACATACTGCTTGTCCATGTCTTTAAACATAATTCGGTTTCAGAATCTGAAAAACATGGCCCGGGATCTCTGTGAATAATTTCGACAGAAGTTTTGAACGGTATCCAAGAACTCTCTACAGTAATATGAACGTATGTCGCTGGGTTATGATCGGCGGGGGATCAGACGCTGACAGCCACTTACATAACCAGACACGCCCCATACACGATCAAGAGAATGTAGGCTGTAAACAAAACTAATTTGATATTTCAACCTGCCTGTGGAGGCAGGGATGTTTATTGACACATGAGGCCACGAACTGTCAATAACTGTCAGTTCAGAGTAGGGTAATTGTAGTCGTTGTTTACGCTGTCGCCCTGGGCGAGGTAAACCTCGTGAGTGCGAGGCTTAAACGTAAAAAAACACCCGAAAGCTGGTGGCTGTTTTCATCTCGTTTTCCTGCATTTGCTCGACATTTCCTGTTAAAAATCTGCCTCCCCATGTCTAAATCTTTTGATCACCTCCTTAAGGTTGTTTGCTCCAAATGGACAGTACTGTCGTGCGACGATACAACACCGTATATTCGTAATTTGCTTGTTTGAGCATCTTGAGGTGTTGTTACAAAGACTGAATACAAGAAGTAGAACGGGTAGTAATACAGCTATGAACTGGTCTCTGTAGAGCAAGATTGAACCATCCCACATTTGCTGTGTTTGGAAAAATTAAGTGATATAGTTTATGTTGCCATTGACTTATAGGGACATGTAAAAAGAGAAATATTGGTGTTAGAAGCCCCCCACAGGCCAAATCGCAATTTAACCGATATTTATAGCAGGGTTGAGTCAATATCTATTCATAGAAATGTTTACCGTCAAAATCGCAAATTAATGTGGAATGGTCCACTCTTGCTCGAAGGCGACCAATTCTGGAGGGAAAAAATGCTGCCAAGTTATGACGTCTACGACGCCAAGTATTTCGGAAGAATGACAGCAACACGAGTGCCCCTTAACCTATATTGCGGCGGACAATATACATATAGTAGGCAAATCATACAGTAGGCAACAGTTCATTGTCTTCAACCATTCTTAACGGGCATGCAAAAGATGTAACGCCAGTGTTCAGTAAAAATTGTTATTTTATTAAACAAGTCGCTATCTACGTTTACAAATAGTGTTCTGTGTCCATTTAGCAAAATCTTGAGATTTTCTCATGAGTTGATTCAGGGCAGGGTTAGGGGAGAGAATGTGGGGATTGAGCGGACACAACACTGCCGTAATGGAAGAAGAAATGAAAATGAAAGTGGCGAGAAGGTAATCGAACCCAAGATCCACCGTCAGTTCGGAAACAATGGTACTGATTCACGCCACATCACTTTCTTGTCTTCTTCCATTTTCACTCTGCATTTATCCTCTTGATCACGTTTCCCTTTATCCTACTCTGTGTGAGCATCTATTTGTTTCCACTCATTCTTCACTTCTGTGACTACGTGCTCCGTTTCCATGCTGTCCTAGGGAAGAGAAAGCGCTTCTTGGGAGAGTTCCAGAATTTTGCTAAATGGACATTGGACATTTGTAAACTGAGACGACAGGTTGTCGAATATCGGCATAATACATAAATTCAGTCTATGCTTCGGACATATTTCAGCGTAAGACATGTGAAAACTGACCCAGCTAACAGCTGCACAGAACAAATGGAACCTAACAAGTTCAGTGACCTCTCCTCACCACTGTAATCTCCAGTCTCAATTAAAACACTTCAATCGTGTTGTGCCCTAAGCAAAGTGGTGCTTACAATCCAAAACCTGCCATGGATCACATTCAGTGCACGGCCATCCGGATATCATAAGCCAAAATTCTAGACATCATTATCTTCCGCTCTTGATTTTTTTTTCTCCATTTTCAGAGGAATATAACTGGCTGATAATAACGGTCTTTTACATTGGCTGATGCAGTTTTTATTTTCCGATGTGGGATTTGATAAAAATAATGTGCTCAAACTAAGAGTGAGCTTCACTATTAAAAATGTCTATTTCTATTATTTCTAGAGCCCAGGATATCTATTTAAACGGAATTTAGAGACATCAATTAAGTTTCAATAAAGCCAGGTCATTGCAAAAGTCTACGGATGCATGTAGTCTTATAAAGAGCATTTCGATTTGGTCTAGCACAGACACTTTGTTGTTTAGCAAAGATCTAACCGATTATTTGGTAGCAAACCAAGAACCGAGGAAATTACAATCTTAACCAAATTAAAGATCTTAGAGGAAGAATTTCTGCCCAGACTTCTAGCCAGCAGAAATCCATTAGGAATTGAAAAGAAGAGAAAGAAAGAACAGACCAACTGGACCATTCTGTAAACAAAACTGTTATTTTCTTTAAGAGACACACAAAGTAAAATGGACCCTAAGAAGCCCAAGTCTCGTAAATGAACCTATTCAAAAACCCCAGCGCCCATGTAGGGCGTCACTAATGGAATCTTTTCATTTTCGACATGTCGAAATATTTTCAGTTCAATCACTGGTTGGTCATGGATTTTGAGTTCTTTCATAGACGGTCTAACTAGCCTGAGAAGTCTGAAACATTAGCAAAACATTAAGGCGGAGAGAAAGCCTACTTCAGGTTCCAGTTTTCGGGTCATTATTAGCCTGCATAGGATCAGCGTTGCTTGTGTTGGACATCAACGTCCTTTTCCTGCACAGTTATAGCTATAACAGAAACGATGCCTAAACCCTGTAAGACCGTCTACAGGAGAGTGCCTGTAGCCGGTTTCGAAAGCGGGACTTTCGCACAAAGACGATGTGTATGTCCATAAAGTACAGATAACATAGTATTTACAATATAAATAATAAGGTTATCCCTTTTCATTACTATTTTACTCAAATTACATTATCCCAGAAATTTAAAGACATCCTTTCAAGATAGTTTTAAAGAGCACTCCATAAACCCATGGATGTTGAAATCTGTTTACAAGAGTATTGATCATTGAGAAAATTCGTGTACTTTGCTGTGGGTAGATAGATTCGTTTGCTCAAAGAGTCAAATTATGATGGAAACCGAACAGAACCAAAATGCTATACATACTTGATGCCTTGATACTAAAAGCGGTAATAGATAGACTGACTTCTGATTTCAAACAGTCTGATACAAAGTCTGCTTAGCAATGAGAAAATGCTAGCTTGATAAGTACTCATGCGCCAACCAGAACTAAAAATAAGATACAAGATGCTCAAGTTGTAGGAGATACATATAACAGAGACATAGGCGATATTGAATAATGTAATAAAAGCGAAAAGAGAAATGAGAGACGACGTTTACTGTCGTCAGAATATAAACGAGTTCCAAGTTGTTGCATGTACAGTCTGATGATAAATGCTTACCATACAAAGTACTGGTACTAAAGGTCCGCCCGCAGCTGACAACGCAGAGATCAGTAAAAGTGTTCCTGGTAGCAATGACCACCCAGAGATCCCTCAGTGAGTAAACATAAATTGTTAACAGAATGGTTGCAAAAAATGTATCTGCAGTATTTATAATTTATTTACTTCGATGCTTTTTTCCAAAACTGTAAGATTTATACAATTCCAACTCAGTCAGCAGCACAGTAATTGGACACATTCAGGCAAACCAGTGCGAAACAGACAGAAAGAAAACGATGTCCAAAACTGATCTCCAGTAAACTATTGTCCTGGCCTTCTTGCTCATTAGAAAGGTCTTCAGAAATTATTGACCGCAAAGTAGGTCATGTCCTTAGCAGTTCACAAACTGTGGCCATACATACAGAGGGTCTTTAACTTGTTCGAAAAAAAATCTGGTTCGTATAGAATGAAATTACATTAAAAAAAATAGTTGATTAATTTCACAATCAAAATGTTCTACTTTCTTCACCCCCATTTCCACATATCCTGCATCAACACTATAATTCCGGCGATCTTCTATGCTTTTACCCTTTGCTTCATCGGCCCCAGTTCTGCATTATAATTAGACAAGACAAACACCCCATTTTACAAATGGGCAGGCAGGCAACGCACCAGCGGCGAAAAAATACCTAGCGCACCGAAAGGCATCATAGACGAATGCGTGAAAAAGTTGGACGATTGGCGAATCGAGCGGATTGAAAAGATCTATAGGAGATTGTATTTCGTTGCAATACACATTCTTTTTTTTTTAAAAAGGGTAAAAAAAATAAAGAGGACTGATATGTATAGTCTAGTTACTTTTTGTGTGTTTTTCTACGAATTTAGGTGAAAACCGCATGTTTTTACGTTACATAGTCTCAAGAAATCTGTGACACAAATTTGGCTGAAGCGTTTTATTAATATAGATAATATATTATATCTCACAAAGATTGAAATACTGTATGAACCGGAAATTCATTCAAGAGGATTTGTTTTGTTTCCTTTTCGAAACTGAAGAATATTCATTATTTTACTCTCTTTTGGGAAAAGCAGGTTAGATGTTGACAGTGTTTCCCGTGTGACCAGCTTATACATTAAGGTCTAGTCTTTCATATGAGGTGTAGAAAGGAGGTCCTAATATAGCTTTCACTTAAAAATACCGGGGTTTTTCGGGTATAATTCATTTTTTCTATTCATTTACATGTTTTTCTAGAAAACTGAACATGATCTCAATTTAACAGAATACAGAACAGTGTATTTTCCAAGCATTTACGCCAAAGGCAAGTTTCACATTCTGATCTCCGCAGAACTACTTTTTTCGTCCTGTCCTGAACTGACAAATGTTTACTGTAGAGCTACGACGTCCGAGGCTGCATCAGTTCAGGTGATATATGATGTTGTGCCCTTTTAAACTCTAATTCATACATGAAATTATTTTTTGTTAATAAGTAATGAAAGGTAAATATTGGATAAAGAGAAGGGAACCTCAGACTAGAGGCTTAAAGAGAGAAAAACAGTTTCATGGAAACAGTAAGAAGTTATCTCTCAAGAAAATAAAAACACTTCTGTGCCTTGAAAAGCATCAGAATAGGTGGCGAGGATGTTTGAGCGGGCAGAGTTGGTTTTGTGGAATGCATTCTTACGTTAATGATGACCCTTATATCAATCATTGGAAGCAAAAGGGGCTCGTTNGAGGAGGGGGGGGGGCAGAGATGTAGTTAAGGTAGAGATCCTTACCCCTAGCCCCTTTTATTTGTTCTGCCCTGTACAGCCCAACAAAAGGACTTTGTCTGGTCTTCCATATGGTATCAGTACTTGTAGTAGGCAAGTGTGGGCTATCGACGTTTATGCACTGATATTAATACAGCCACACTTTGAAAGGCATCATTAAATTACACTTTGATGTTGATGCTTCATGAAAATATCGAATGTTCCTTTATTATTATTCTTTCAAAGATTTTGTTATTTGTTTTGTGTTTTAGTAGTCCCCACCACAATTTAAATGGCGCGTTCAGATGGGACATTCTACTATTCTATACAAAGAAATAAAGGCTTTAAAGTAATCGTTCAGAGGGAATGTTAGGCGATGGTTGAAGAGGTGAAATGGAGACACATACGACAGTTCTGGCATTTGGCATTATATTTACGGTGCGACAGTACTGGCATTTGGCAAGAGTAGAGTATGGTACAGTGCGACGGTACTGGCATTTGACAAGAGTAGAGTATGGCACAGTGCGAGATCTGAGTATCTTATTCTCACTCCCAAAAAATTGAAGCGAAGTGATACAGATTACGGTAGAAATAAAAATAGACCCTTTTAGACGATCTTTAAGGGGGGGTGCGCCTTCTGAAAAGGGGGTCTAGGGGTTAAAATATCGAAATTGGGCTTTTGGTATTTTTAGACACTTTGACCTCTTCTGCTATGAGAAAACTAACCTTTGAGGCCAGAAACATCCGTTTTATGCCCTGAAAGGCACCTCTAGATGGTCATCTTAGCCTTGTATAAACGCGCTATCAAAACTTCAAATGCGTTTTTCTCAAAATGTTGTTTTTCTCCACTTTTTTCCCTAAGGCTTTTTTATTTCTGAAC
>JAWQUT010000008.1:1535310-1548983 GCA_033807755.1 Ellobium chinense | reverse complement strand
GGGAGGGGATGTTACAGCAATAGATGCTCTGATGAGAAGCAGTTAAATCACTGGATAGTCTCTTTACGTGCCACAAATGAACAGAACATACCATTCTACAATATGTGGGCTTATAACAAGCATACATGACACTCCATGCATTATTGTTTCCACCTTTTCCATCGCACTGCTTCACATGCGAGTTAAGTTCTGGCCTAAACAGTACGAAGTGGCCCGCATCCCCATCACCACACTAAGCAGTGTTTAATAATATGTATATAATTATATAATTATTATGATTATAATTATCGCTCCAGGCAGCGTTTGCGACTACTTTCCTAAGTTAATCATCTCGCTCGGGACATCTGGGGGGAGATCAGTGCTCAAAGAGCATGCACTCTTGAACTCCACTGGTCACCTTGACCTTTATCTATCTGTCCTCATCATTCTCCCCCACCCCCGGGGGAAACCAAGGACTTAACCCGCTGCAATAGGATATATACGAAAACTTAGGGCTGGCCTGCATTCTGTTTGCTTATAGCTGGAAAGTATCCCGGAGCGAGGACACAGAACAGAGTCATGCGTATCAACGTCTGACCACCCATATGTTACTGTGTAACCTGAGCTTGTTTTGAATATTAAATTGAATTGAATTGAATTGAAATAGTAATATAACAGACCATATCAGCCAGTCATATTCCTCTGAAGATGGTAAAATGGAAAGCGGAAAATATTGCAGAATTTCTATTTAGGCATGCTTTTTAAAAAAAGTATCTTAAAAATTATATTGTCATGAAAAATTGAACTTGTCATGAACATAATTATTATATAGCCCTCTTAAAGTCTATTTTTTTTCTTCTAGCGAGGTAAACACCGAAACATTTCAGTTTTTCTTATTGTAAAGCTCTAGTTCTTGGTGAACAAATAAAATAATGCTTACAGTACGTTTCCACGCTCGGCGTTTTGTGAGTTGTTACTGTTCTCATGGCTGTATCTTTGTCTTAACTCTGGACTATTTACGCAAACTGGTCTATTAACTTACAGCAGTATAATTATTGTAGACAAAGAGAAAAGTGCCTTTCAAATTCAGCCGAATAAAGAAAATAGATCAACTATTGATGAACAACAGCTCCGTGCGAAATGAATACCAGTTTCATTGTAATATGAGACAGTTAATCCGATGTTTGTCAGCGATTATGGAACTATATAAGATACTAGTTATTAAGCAATGATTAAATCAGATTAGACGTAATGTAGCTGCCATAGCCGTGAAATCAAACTTGAAATTTGATCCCTGTAGCTAGGTCGTAAGCATAAAATCATGTACGCCTACAGTAAACAGTAAATCATTGTGGTAATATCATCATCCCGGCTGATCAATTCATTTTATTTAATTGAAGAAGAAGAAGAAGAAGAAGAAGAACAAGAACAAGAAGAACAAGAACAAGAAGAATGAGAAGAACAAGACGTAAATGACGAACAAGAAGCAAGTAGAGCAGGAGGAGGGAGAGAAGAAGAAGAACAAGAACGAGAAGAACAAGAAGAAGATGATGATGAAGATGAAGAAGAAGAAGAAGAAGAAGAAGAAGAAGAAGAAGAAGGACGATAACAACAACAAAAACAAACAACAGTTACAAACATAACAACAACAACAACAACAACAAACAGCATTAACAGTAACAGTAACAGCCACAACAACAACAACAACAACAACAACAACAACAACAACACAGGTAAGTAGCGGCAGCTCTCAATCTCTCAATCTGGGAAATAATGTATGTCAGAAGGGACAAAAAAGAATGAAAAAAAAATCCTCCTCCTTAGATGCAGGAATAGTTTGAGTATCTAAGGAAGAGGAAAACCTGAGCTATATTTAGGCCAGAAATACAGAGTCATTGTCAGAGGCGGATCGTGAGTAGTCGTGACCCTCAAAGCTACCCCTGCATATTATTCTCCCCTCCCGCTGTTCCTTCAAATTATGAAATACGTTTAGATTTCTAGACTATAATATCTGATCGACTGCCCTTGCTCCATATAGCTTTTAACAATGATTTAGTGCTTTTCCCTCAAATAATTCTCTGTTTGCCAAAAAGAAAACAAAAAAGGAGAGAGAGAGACGAAGGGGAGGGGAATAAGGACGGATAACCTACTTGGCTGGCGCTTAGACAATCGCTGCATTTTGAAAATAGCACACACGTGGAAGACAAAAATCCAATGAGGATCTTGGGCAGGGGGTTTATTAGGTCTCTGTACGTTTGGAAGTCATTTCATATTTCTGTATAATATTCTGAGCGTATTCTTTACCCAGCTCTGCACGGGATGCATGTAATGACGAGCCGCCAATGGCGATCATGCTGTCTAGTTACGTCCTCTGCATGGATCAAGATAGTGTTGTTGATGGCTGCCTCCAACGCTCTGGATAAGATTACAACATCTTTCCGGACCGCCTTCGACGTGAGCCGATAATTTCCTGATCAGTGCACAACAGATTTTCATAACCCTCTGGCCAGTTGCTCATAATGCTCGTCTTGCCAGCCCTAGTCCTGTTAAAATGAATAATTCATCACCCTGACCGCCTGCTGCTGCTGCTGCTGCTGCTGCTGCTGCTGCTGCTGCTGCTGCTGCTGCTGTTGCTGTTATAATGGTATTGAGTGAGGGTGAGGTATTGAGAAGAAACGGACGTTAGAGAATCGGTAATAAACTGCTAAAGAAACGGCAAACTCAGGAATTGAGCTTTCCTAATCAGCTAAAAACAATGCTTACCACGTGGTTAACTAACGCGAACCGATGCCTCCATATGCCTAAAATAGATAACCGTCGCCTGCATTTTACTTACATCATAGCTGCGTTCTGTACTCACAACATTTCTTTACTAATAACTACAAGCATTACTCACGCTTCCATGGTTTCCAGCCTCACTCAGAGGCAATGGCGCACGCGCGACTGATTGTTCTGGATGTTGATTCGGAAAGGTGAATTGGATGCAAACTGTATTTTTATGTCTATAGCACATTATCATATCGTCCGCGTTGACATATGAGGTCATACTGCACAAATTAGATCAAAATATGCAATAATGTTGGTATCATTAACTTCAGGGCCGATTATGATGACAGTGACAGAGTTCAAGTATAAGAATATGACGTGGTAAATATGGCAATGATGGGCACTGTAAAACTTATTCCCTTCAGGCTTAATAGATGTCAATATAGATCATAATTATGTCTCATCATGATAAAAAGAATAGTTGCACACCAGAACCCCCCCCCCCNCCAAAACCCGTTTCCTTATTTTTTTCAAACTTATTTAATGTTGAATACCACGTTATAAACCAACACTAAAAATATACGAAATACATAGGCGGATATTTTAGGTTCATGGGCGTCAGAGCAGAGTGCCATGTCCTTCTCCCCGTCCACTTGTGCCAAAAAAGTTCTTTTTTTTTCGCCCCTGAACTATGAAGCTATGTGATCTGGTGAACAAGACAGAGTGAAAATGGAATAATTTGGGGGGGGCTGGGATGGAGCTAATTGTATCATTACAGTGAAGTTTTTACGCAAATTAGGGAGTTCAAGCTCCAGTAATTAAGAATGAGGAAATATAGCGCTCACTTTTTTCAAAAAATATTTTATGCGCTTTCAGAACACTACAGACAGATTCTATGACATTTCTTTTTGTTCTTATGACAATCGAAATGAGCTCAATTTGCTAAGATTCGTTTACATTTCTTTCAGTTTGCTAAATATTTTTTTTTGTCACATTCTTCAGTTAAAATAGATTCTTTTTTACGTTTCCTGCATACGTCGCTTCAGAGGTGGACATCTTTATACCAAAATAAATCATCATAAATAAATCAGATAACAGGATCTAACCTGGTGCCCTGCTGCTGTGTAAAGCTTTTTTACGCCATTTTGTTTTCTACTGTTTTAGACTGTATGAATACAGCGTTACGGGCGTGGAAAAGCAAAAAAAAAAAGACGTGGGCGGGATTGGTGAGGAAACGACAAGTTCTTGATAAACGCACAACAACCTTGCCACAGTCTGACAAGTTTGATGACATCCGCAACTGTACTTTCATAAATGATGATTAGGGAGAGGAAAACAATTTTACTGTCATTTTGATGGATGTTTGTCTGCTACTTATCAAATTGTGAATGATTTCTTTATGTTTTTCATTTCGGAATTTCCAGTCTTGTTTCATCATGATGATGGTCATAATAATTTTTAAGCCTGAAGATCTTTTTAGATTGAAATTTGCACCATTAAACTAACTTTATTTATCTGTGGAAACCTACCATTTTACGTCTGTTTTAAAGTTCTTATATTTTAAAAATTCTTAAATGATGATGATGATGATGATAATGATGATAATACTGTAATATTAAAATATGGTTCATTCGTCTCCTATCTAAATTCCACTTCAGTGTCCACCCAGGTGACCTCCATTCGTGTAACCCCAAGAGGCCAGATCACTGAAGAATATTCTCAGCTCTCTCATATAGTGTCACTGCCATTTACAAGCACTGATCACTAGCATTCTGACAATACTGTTCACTTTCGACAGCTCGGGGTCCACTTTAGAGACAGCTGAACTGAGGAAAATGTGGATGAAATATCTTCCCGGGGCACTTGCAACCTGACCATGGCAGGTATCGAACCCACGACCTTCAGGCCCGTAACCAACGGGTCGCCATGTTCACTCTCCTTATCACTCTCGGAAAAAAATGTAGGCAGCTCACTCTCTCTCTCTCTTTCTCTGTCTCTCTCTTTTTGTCTGTTTCTGTCTCTCTCTGTCTCTCTGTCTCTCTGTCTCTCTCTCTCTCTCTGTCACTCTGTCTTTTCCTCCAACTTTCCTCTAACCCACATCATTAACATTGTTACTCTGTCTCGAATAGGCCACGCCCACAGCAGGCGTGCACCATATTACACGCAATCTAGCGCGACTGTCCTTCCTTAGCATAACTTTATAACATTTTTAGTTTGTGAATCCTTTGAGTTCGTGAATTAATTGTCCTTTAACAAGTTCAAGTTCAAGTTCAAAGCTTTATTTAGGCTAGTAGCAAATATTTTCGATAATACATGGCATAAATCAAAATTCATAATAATGAAAGCAAAACAGTAAGAAAGAAGAAAGATGTGAAGAGAGTAAGAAAGAAAGAAAGAAAGAAAGAAAGAAAGAAAGAAAGAAAGAAAGAAAGAAAGAAAGAAAGAAACATACATCTATAGCGGTAACTGATTTGTCCAGATCTTGTTCGCTTCCCTCTCTCACCGCTTGCGGNGTTCTCATAAACTGTTGACTGAAAACTGCCAAATGTGGGTTTGTGTGTTCGGTTCTTGGGCTGGGCGGCTTGCGTTGTGGTCTCCCTGGGAACCACTCCTTACTCCTACTATATAATATCTTCCCCAACTCAAATGAGATGTGAATGAGTATCTGACTTTCGGTTAGTGAGATGACCAACAGGTCGTTGTCGTCAACTTGTCATTTTGGGTCTTTCTACATAAGTCTCCCTATTTACTCACTTATTACTTCACAAAATGGCGAGGATATCAACAATATATTGCTCCATTTTCTTCTTAATAGCGACGTAATACTCTGAGCCATTACGCAGTCAGTGAATGGAGCTTTATTAGCCCAGCTACCAATTAACAGCCTGTTCTGTTCTACATAGTTGAGCAGTATAGACATAAGGGAGGCAAAAGTAATGATTAATAATGGATATTTGCATATTTTGTATATTGCAGACTGCGCCCTCCGTGCCTGTTCAATAGATGTGACAATGCTTTCTGGCAATGCCCAACCGGATAGCGTCGGCCCCCTGGGAGAGCGCAAGGCGTACATCTGAGTGGAACAGCGGGGTAATTTGAATAATTTGACCTTGTATCTTTGGATGTGGTTATAGTGTATAGAAGAGTTCACAGAAGCTAATATTGTTCGAAGGCCAATGATGTTAGCGGAACAATGTTGTTAAAAGTTTTTATGGACGGACAATTAGATTGACGGTCTCTGTAATGGAAATAATGGTTTACCCCTCTTCGTGTGAGCACTTGGAAGATGTGCCAGGGCCATGGCATACACACATCATAGCGTTTTTTACAACTCAAAACCTGGTCTAAATATGAACTTTATGATGCAGGGATGAAATAATAGTAATGTAATAAGATCCTTTCATCTTTGTATCTCTTCCCCTAGTGGTAAGAATAAGAAATAGCTTTCACAACACATTAAGCTGTATAATATGTAATTGCCAGATGCTTTCAAAATGGATGTACAGAACGAAAGAGACAAAAAAAACAACAAAACAAAACCGAAAACAAAAGAAAGGAAAAGACAAGAAAACATCATCATCATCATCATCATCATTATTATCATCATCATCATATCATCCACATACTCAACAATAACAAAAATAATAACAACAACAGCAACAACAGCAGCAACAACAACTACAAGAAGAGCAATGGCATCATCAATATTTTGAAAAACAGAATGAGAATGAGAGAGAGAGAGAGAGAGAGAGAGAGAGAGAGAGAAAGAGAGAAAGGGAAAGAGAGAGGGTTGAGGAGGAGAGAGAAATGAGCTGGACAATAGAATATAATACAAGCACATGTATGAATGTTTTGTTTCTTAGAAGAAGAATGTTTTTCTTTTGTCGTCAGTGTGCAAAGCTTCCAGTAGTACCTGTGTCTTCTCCAGTCTCCCCAGTGACAATAGTAGAGGAACAGGATTATACGGATGTTTGGTGGTTTTCTACAAAGACAAAAAACCACGCGAAGTGGGATTCCTGGATCAGACACAATACAATGAGACAATGCACTAATTCCAGGCGAAATCACTACCACCTATCCCCAGGTCAGGCACAGTGGAGTCTATCTATAACACGCACGGTTGTAAAGTGAATCAGGTTGGATCGGGCATAGCTTCATTTCCACTTCCTCTTTATTGTTGTCGAAATAGCCTTTTTGTTTTTTTCAAAACAGGACTGTTACAGCATAAATTGACCCACCCTTCACTTAGTATGTTGTATTTTTTTACTGTCCCGTTTAGTGGCGATAAAGCGGATTTGACTCTACAAAGACTAGCAAAGATCTCAAAGCCTGCCGCCTATTATTTGCTGTCTTGCCAGTTTAGACTCATGTGCGTTCATTGCGCTTTGTTCCCGTCAAATAAAAACATACAGTTTGGCAGGCTAATCAAGAGAAGACGAAGAGACGATTTGGACAGAAATCAGAAAAAAATATATAACCGGTTTGGGATTTCGAATTCAAATGCACTCTCTGCCAAGAAGCGCAGTTTCGCTTTATGCACAGCCACAATCCTCATTTGTAAGTTTCTATCACCATAAGTAGTGTACTATACTCACTAGATTCACCTCAATTCACCATCATCACTACCTCTACCACCTCCGCCAACATCAGTATCAATGTCATATCCACAATCACCACCGTCGTCATATTAACCATCATGACCGCGACTATCACTATCACTACTATATCATCACAACCAAAGCATGTCAGCGGCACCATACAGGAGGCCAGTGACACCACTTACACGGAAACCTAATTAACTACTACCACTATTTGCAGCACCAAGGTAGTAATAGATGTATATTAAAACCCTATCAAGCCACTATCGCCAGGTAGTATTAGACATTTTTTGTTTGTCACATACACAGAGATACAATAATAATATACACAATAATAAACTCACAGAGCGCAAGCTCTCTTTGCGGTCAATACTGCATCAGTGGATGGTCAATTACACACGCGTGGGATATGAGCTTTTCGCGGCGGTTCAGATGGTGAGAACGCCTGGCCCAAAACCTGTGAGATAACCCTCGGTAACGTTAGAGGGCTTCTGTTCTGTCCCCAAAGTGTGTTAGTGACTCGGAACAACAGCATAGACTTTTTTTTACGGCCTATAATGCAGTGGTATCAAATGAACACGCGTCTCGCCATATTGTTTTCGAAGTTCTTACCGTCTTTTATTAAACCGTTTAAATAAATGAATTTTGCGTCTTCCTTCTTAGTAATAATGTGCCCACATGACTTTCAGCGGCGACGCGTCTGGAACTGCACCACACTTGTATCGCTAAAGCTCATTTACTCTTAAAATAGCAGCCTCATGAAAGACAGTTTTGCTTATGAGTACACAATAACGTTAAGAGTGGTTCCGACACTAGTGCTTCTCCAGTAGTATGTACAGACACACTTACTTCCGCCGCACCTAAAGGAAAGAGTTTTAAGGACGTAAGGATATTATACTTTTTTTGTGTATGTGTAACTTTTTGCGTCCTCATTAAAAATGGCGCCCTAAAAAACCTAAAACGGGAAGTAATCGAATCGCAATCACTCTAGGAGTACAGTACTATAAAGTGTCTCTATAGTCTTACAGAGTGTCTCTATGGTTCTTTTACAGAGTGGTCCTATGGTCCTATGGTCCTATGGTCCTATGGTCCTATGGTCCTATGGTCCTATAAAAAGACCATCAGACGTCTTGAAGATAGAGCCTAATTTATAATAATATGGCTTCCTGCTCACATACTATCTTCAGCTGGTCAGCTACTTATAGAGATGTTTTTGTTTTGTTTTCGTTTCTTTTAGAGGATCTAATTTTCGTTAAATGTCAGAGATGAGTTTTTCGGGACGATATAAGTTTCGCGACCCCCGCACGATAGTTTTCTCATTGTGTATGAGCGTAGAAGTCCTATATAACCCGGAGTAAACAGTACAGCATAACCAATTTGGCAAGCCTACGTCATGCTGACAGTGAAACACACTAAAATCAATGGTGTCCTAATGATGGGCAATAACTAAAAATAACATGTCATTTGCTTTTCTCCCGCAAATTACCGCCCCAGTACAATTGCAGGCATTTATTAGAGATAAGGCTTTTGCAAATTATAAATGGAACTTTGTTTCTCGGGTGGTAATAATTATAATAATAATAATAATAATAATAATAATACTTTATTTTAAAAAACTACCCCTTTACAACGGGGGTTTCGCTAGTTGGGGTTATCAGTGAAACGTCCAGTAATCAATACAATGTAACTCTTTAAAGTGTCTATTTACATAGAGAGATATAAATCCATAAGCTCACATTTATTTTCATTTAAAAGCGTTTTTTCTTTATGAGGTCTCCACCTCGCACAGCCATTTAAAAGGAAGTAGTTATGGCAAGCCAAGCTGATCTCGACAAATTCACGAAAATTAGTTCATCACAAACAGGAAAAAAAAGCAACCATATTTCTACAATCACTTGATAGTCACATCACGTACAAGAAGATAGCAGGACCACGTGCACTGAGCTGCTCAACGTTTTAAGTTGACATGTGCTCGGGTTCCCTTTTACCTTTTTGTACGAGAAATCACTTACCACTTCTTGGTTGGCTAATTCAAGTTGGCATGTGCGTGAGTTCCCATTTATTTTCGTGTGCGGGACACCGCTAATCCATTTGGCCAACGCATGTTGCAATGTGCGCAGAAGACTTGCATCAGGCATTTAAATTATGGCTGCCCACGCGAATTCATATCATCATTAACCAGCAGTCAAGCTCTTTTAATAATAGCGTCAATTCCATGAGAATCATTGTCCACTCCGCTGATGACTAGCATTGTTGCAGTAGTTTAAAGATGGATGGAGTTACCAAATAAAATATCAGATAATTTCTCAGGACATGTAGTGCATGGCAAGGACGGGACCAGCCACCTCTTGACTTCAACATCTATCTACTCACACAGTCATATGTAAGAGCAATTAGCAAGTTGAAGCAACAAGCAAAATGAAACAACCACAAGAGAAATTGAGAAGTTGTTGAAGAGGGTGGCAAAGCACATACTGAGGTATCGTTTTGCAGTGACGCCGAGCTGTAGAATGGCAGAAGGGGGAGAAGAAGAAGAAGAAGAAGAAGAAGAAGAAGAAGTAGAAGAAGAACAAGAGCAACAACAACTGCAACAACAACAGCAGCAGCAGCAACAACAACAACAACATCGCCAACTAACCTGGAAGAAAACAACCACTTTACACATGGCATCCCCCAGGAACCACGTCTCAGTAACCGACTGCAGCACCGTCGGAGGTAGACACAGAATCAGGACCACGAAGTCGGCCCCGGCCAGGTTCACAATGAACAGATTGGTCACAGTCTGCATGTGCTTGGAGCGAAGCACCACGAAACAGACCAAGAAATTGCCGATGACGCCAACGACGAACAGAACGCAGTGGAGACAGATGAAGAGCCACTCCAGCGGACTCGGGAAGATGTAGTTCTCCACACACTCCAACGTCAGGTTGAGGCTGGTGCAGACATTGACCGAGCAGATGCTCAGACAAGCGTTGAAGTCTCCAGACTCTGGCATTCTTGTGGACAAGGGCCAGCTGCTCTCATTGGAAATATCCATCGTGCTCATGTTAAGAGCTTCCATAATGTACCGGTACAGTACTTCCTCAGAATGGCTATCTGCCTGCATGCGTCCACGTTTAGAGTGCACTTGCAAGGTGGAAAGAAGATGAACATACGACCTAAAGGAACTTTATTATGCTCCTCACTGGAAAGGGAAATTCTCGAGAGGTTCTTAGGAAATGTCCTCATACGTCACACACAAGGAAAGTAGTCTAGAAATACCTGGGCAAGAGAGGATAGGTCAAGACACAAATATACGAGGTACTTGTTAGTCTACTTTCCTCTGCAGTTTTACATGCCATACAAATCAACTATATAAGGTGGTTTATGACATCTTACAGCACATGTTAAACTTTAAATAAAATACAGGGTTAGGATCACAGCACGATAAAAGAGGGCAATGACGCAATTCTTGAAAATGACGGATCATTAAAGACCTTAGGTTTCAAAATGAAGTACTCAAGTTTCTAAAGGTGCGTCTTACGTCATACGAAAGGAAAGGTCGCTATGACCTTATTTATCAATATAACTTGTCTGCAACAGCAAGTGCATGCCCACTTTGGTCGCTCACGAACATCAGTTTGTGTCATAATAATAAATATGTGTCTTATTATTAACAATGCACCATACCATAGTTTGAGGCTGCCCTTTCATCTTCAATACGCACCGTTTTCACAGCAGAGACACCCTTAGTGCCTTAATGCCTTTAAAGGTTGCACGCCAGAACCTTTCAACAGAAATTTAATGACGTCTTTTGCGATCTCCTGAGAAATATGAAGACAGAAAAGAAAGCAATTTAACCTTTCGCTGTTAGATAATGAGTTTTGCTAAGTTTTCTTTTCCAACGACTGATAAGCCTTTGTGGCGATGAAGATAATAGAAGGCTAGCGTTGCCAAAGAACTTGCAGCTCTACTATCGGTCCTTGTTGGGTAAAGAAATATCCTCTTCCTGACGTCAGCAGCTGTCTATGACGTAAATCGTGTCACGTGACAAATAGTGTGACCCATTTGCACGCTGGGGAAGGAAGAAAGAAATACGTTAAAATTCTGTGACATAATTATATGGGGAAAAAAAACTTCAAGAGAAATTAATGAGCTTATGAGCATGGGAAAGGATAACATAAATGTGAAAAAAAAATAAATACCCCTTGCTGTCATGCCAAAAGGGACCTAAAAAAACAAAGACAATGGTGATACTTAATTTATTATTGCACCCAGTACGCCAGTGGCACTTTGCAAACCAGAAACTGGTGCAAAAAGTACGCACTGTTATACTGATAAACCTATATCTTCAAATGACCACATAAAAACAATAATTGAATGCTTCTTGTGAATTCATCTATCCGAAAAGCTAAACAAAAGCTTTCTACATGGCGAAACAAGGTCAACTTACGCCCATTTATATTTACTTCGCAAGTATTTTCTAGTAATAACGTTTGCTCACAATTAACTATAAGCATTATTCAGTTATTCGCGCTTTCGACTTTCACACTCAGGCCGTGACTAATACGAGATTGTTTGCTAAACTACAGATTGAACTAGGGTGCTCGGAATGTTAATTGAGGCTAAAAGGAAGCTAACATGCTGATTACGTCACCAGGCACACCATTTGTCCTTTTACAGAGAAGTGAGTAAGCTGAAAGATACGGTGGAAGGCGTAGGGTGACGTCATTTTAGTTCAGCCAATTGATTGTTTAACCGATGTCATATGCTGAAGTTCAGTGAAACTGTATATGGCGTCTATTGTTTGTTCCTACAAAGAGCGATCCCATTTCACAGGCGGTCTCCTTGTGTAGATTTTGTTTTCCAAGAAAGTAATCATTTCTCTCTGGTTTCCAAGCTGGTATACATTGATCACAGGCTTGGAGCTGCTATATCGTCGTAAGTATGGTATAGAGACCAAAATGCTATACCTCGGATGCGATGCTTGGCTCTGTCTCTAGTACAGAAGGCCGCTCGTTACAGTTATTACAGAGGCCGAAGCGACCGTTGGAACCTGAGGCAAACGTCACAATGACATGTGTGGGATAGCATGGGGACGGACAATCGTTACGCCCATATGCCATACCAGCCACGATAGGATACTTCAACAAAGACAAATTTCATTTCAAAATTAGAAAGAAAGTAAACCTTTTTAACACAGTGTTTAACCCATGGAAGTTTTCAGTTTAAAGTTGGCGATTCGCTTTGAACAGTGTATTTACTTCTGTTTATGATTATTTCCTTTACTTCATTCATTGCACTGGTCGGATTCACGATCTGTTCATTTGCCAAAATTTGTGTTTTGCTTTTGCCTGGATGTATCAAATATATTTATTTTAATTCACGAAATACCATCGAAAGATTAAAAAAAAAGACCAAAACAGCAGTGCGACCGTTAGAAGCTCTCACTGCTCAACACTACGTCACTACGTTCAAAATCTCAATAGGAATCAGACCATAAAACAAACAATGCTGATGAGCATTGCCCCATTACAACTCAGGTAAGCGATCCATGACACCAATACATGCAGGTAAGTAGGTCTTTCATTTTCATTTAATACTTTCCCCATCTTTCTCCCATCATTTCTCGGTTATGAACTCTATCACACTTCCCAACCTCACTGCGAATAATTATTATTAAAGCAGAGAAACTACTCGACTCCACTAATAGCAATACTCTTAATGACAACGTCTACTTGTTTGCATTATCCCATCATTTTTTTTTCATGATAAAGAATGCTGTGATTTCTCTATAAAATTCAGTGGACAATTGCAACATCTTGTATTTGCAACTGTTCCCATGTTCTCGGGATGCTGCAATTAAACGGTGTCGCCTGCAGCAACCGTTACAGTAAATGAAGAGCAAACCAACAAAACATAGTATACCCTCATCATCTCAAGCCACGTGAACAGTGGCCGTACTCGTTTGTATAATCCTTGCGTTAGCTTACCTTCTGTGATAACTATGGGAAACACTACTAATGTTTTGGGGGATTTCCCGTAATTTCCGCAGTGCGCAAGTTAGTTAAGCAAGAAGTATATTGCGGCAATTGGAAATTCCCACATGCTCGTGTTAGCGTCTGATGCTCTGTTTACGATTTATTTCTCTCCAGGATAAGATAAGATAAGACAGGATAAGATAAGATACGATAGGATAAGATAAGATAAACTTCTTTATCCTTTTAAAACCTTGTCTTGAACAAGTGCCTAGCAGAGAATTACAATCAAAAATATAATTATGTACAATTATAAAATAGCGCGCGCGCACACACACACACACACACACACACACACACACACACACACACA
>JAWQUT010000008.1:1496711-1509188 GCA_033807755.1 Ellobium chinense | reverse complement strand
TTCCCAGGTCGGATGAGGGGAGGGGTGGGAGGGCGTGACGAAGCAAAAGTATTCCGAGTTTGTGAGTTCGATTCTTGGACTAGGCAATTTACGTAGAGATGTCTTTGAGAAAGAGACTCACTCCTGTTTCCACACTCGACTTAATTGTGAACGAATACCTGGTTTTAAAGCTGGTGGGGGAGGGGGGGGGAGCGAAAAGGAACCAAGGCTCTGCACCGTGGCGACTAGCAATGACTATGTAATGGGTTTCATTTGTAAAAGTATGCATATATATGCAAAATCTATAATATTCTATGTTTATTTGTATTGTGAATGGGACATAGAACTGTGTATGGCATGCTAAAACAATGTTTTCAAGGAGTAAATAACATTTACGTGTGTTTACTAGAGTAGAAGGGGGAAATGGGAGGTTTCATACAAGCAAACCAAAGGAGAGCACAGGGCCCACAAACCTCGGCACAGGGTCCACAGAACCCTTCCTTCAGCTACGCCACTGATTTCCAGGTCACATTGCCCCAAGCCTTATCTCTGAAAATCCTGAACACCAGAGTCTGTACCATCCTCCATTATCGAAGGATTATCTTAAATGAGACACTTTAGGATTGCAGATTGTGTTCCATTTTTAACCCCCTCCTTGATCAGGCTGGCGGATAAGCAGACAACCAAAGCAAACAATCCCCAGTTCCTCCTCCCTGTCTCCTCCCAACTCACTACACCCCAAAACCACAACTACCATCACCACAACAAACGTAATCGAATATACAAACAGAGGATCGAACAGGCTTATCCGATGTCCATGTGAGTCCAATATAGTCCAAATTCTTTTCACAACTGAACTGACCCTTGTGGTAATTGCAAAACACCAGAATAGCTCGCTGGTGTAGGATTTAACTTTGCTGGTGTTTTTAACCTGATGTTACCCTTGTAAAGTGAAATCTTTGTGCTCAGTAGTTGCAGTTAGTTTGATATGAATCACAATCCAAAACATTTTTTCCGATACAAGTTTTTAACTTATCGTCGGCAAAAACGACGTTTCTGAGAATCTTTTCGCGTTACACAGTAACAAAACTGAAACACAGCTATCAAAATAAAATCTCTTGTCTTCCAAAATGACTCCTACGATAATTCCCTGATGTTTCAGCTTTGTGTTAGCCATCGGGGTCCATGAAGCGACAAAAGGAGAACCAGGCTTCCGGTAACGAATCTAGGTCAGCGAGGGTGGATAATCATCATAGCTCCATTTAATTGTTATTAGTAAAGGTCAGAAGAACTTTGCCCTGACACTGCGTTTGACGGACAATACCACATAGTCCGCAGGGAAGAGGAAAGAGGAGAGAGGCCACCTGCTAGTCCACTGGTGATCATGAATGATTTTGTATCACGTGATTGCCGTAGGGGTCAGAACCAACCTGATTCGAATCAGGCACGTCATGTATCCGGAACATTTCTGGGGAAAGATCGTGTTAGCCAAATTAGGTCAATTTCACCTTTCGGAATCTCTGTATAAGATTAATATTCTCTATCTTTCGATGTAGTTTATTCTTTTATGGCTTTTATAATTTTCGAAACCGCCAGCACTGTTTTGTGCCTCCGATTAATTGATAAAAGGAGGTGCAATGCAGAAGTTTTTGGTGTGTCCTGTAAACTTGTGATTCTAGCTCATACCGCATTTTTTTTTCGTAAAACGGCAAATGTGACTTTGAATTTCAGTGTCGATAATTTTCTGCCCTGAGAAGATTTCAGGCCACACCTACTATTGACCTCTTTACAGTATCTCCGCATGGACCCAGAGTCGCTAGTTATTGGGGTCAGGTATTAACTTCAGCATGAATAACTGACTTCTAAACTTCATTTTAAACAGCTTTGTGAAGAAATTTTACTGTTTTAACAAAAAAAAAATCCTAACTATTCGAAAATCTGTTTTATTTCAAATGTCCCTGACATGAGTCTTAAAAAAAATTAAGCCAAGAGCAAAGTAATGTACTTTAGGTGCTATTGCTATTATCGACATTGAAGTTACACGCTTGTAAAGTCAGCCTGTTTTCAATTTAAAAACGCATTCAACTTTAGTCAGATTATGAGAACTACAGTCTACAAATTATGATCAGAGCAGTAGTGATCTAACTCCATATCCTGAAAATTAAAAAAACATGATTTGGGCCACTCAATCATTGAAGAATGCAGCGGTGCAAAATTTTTGAAAACATGTTGAGGATGTGAAGAGATATAAAATTTTTCTTTGATATTTGTAACTGCGGAGTTGGATCTCTGTTTGCTTTAAAGTTTTAGAGGTCCTGGATGTAAGTGTAATGTTCTTTCTCAGTTTCCACCTGAATTGAGGATACACCACTATTATACTGACATAGGTTATTTTTATGTTACTGTTTCGCATTGTAAATCCGGCGTTTTTGAATCCACCAGATCTGGCACGTCAGAAGGACTAATAACATTATCCCAGATGTTGCGGAACGCCATAATCGGCAGGAGACCTATACACTTAAAACACGGCGATGAGCATGTAGCAACACAAAGGCAACAAGCACGGCTGACATAGATGCCAGAGGAAGCAATATGGCTCACATAGAGACATGGGGAGGTGGTTGGGGAGGGAGGGGAGAGATATGATTCTTTGTCAGTGACGTCATTTTATAGATTAGTGCATTTTTTTTTCTTGTTCTGTAGGCCTCACACTTTCAGCCTTTGCTCTACCGTTCTGAATTCCGCCTCCCTACACGATCGTTTTCTCTCTCTCTCTCTCTCTCTCTCTCTCTCTCTCTCTCTCTCTCTCTCTCTCTCTCTCTCTCTCTCTCTCTCTCTCTCTCTCTCTCTCTCTCCTGTAGTCAGCGAGGCTATCCCACTGCTGGTAAACATTTATTTCATCCCGTCCATCCATCATCTTTCATCTTATGAAAGTTCTTTTGTCAAAATTTCATCTTTTTGTGGCTTTTCAGCGTCTCTCACCGGCCATTCCAGCTCTAGACTTCCCTTTCTTATCTGCCCAGAGAAGATTCCAGGCCACACCCTCTACTATTGACCTCTTTACAGTATCTCCGCATGGACCCAGAGTCGCTAGTGATTGGGGTCAGGTATTAACTTTAGCATGAATAACTGACTTCTAATTGCTGCTGGGTTAAAAACAAAGGATGAAGAACGACATGAAGATAGGAAGAAAGTGAAAGAGACAGATGTCAGTTACTGAATATAAGTGACAGTTATGCACATATATGTTGATTTTGTTTCCTTTTCATTCAATCTTTTGAACTGATGTGAAATTGTATTGCATGTGGTTGGCTTTCGCCTAAAAATAAACAAACTTGAAATTTTGAAACTTGATAACGTCTACGGACATTCCAAAGTGTCTTCCCTTTTTTCCTTCTTCCTCAATCCTACTCCTAGTCCTGCCCCCATCCCTAACTGAAGTACAGTGGAACCCCCATATTAAGTTCTCATTTAAGAAATATATCTTGTTAAAGGAAGAAGATGACCATTCCAAAAAGACGAACTTTGTTTCATTCAGCTGAGGACAGTTATAATTCTGCTGTGTTCATTTAACTCTCAGTAAGGTGAAATAACTGTGCTCTGTCAAAATTTAAATCATATATCGTTAATTATTAACGTCAGGGGCCACATGGTGCATGATACGGTAATTATATGTCTCTGAATTTTTGCAATTTTTTTTTTTTTTGGTGGTTTGTTTTTTTTTTGGGTCCCATTATGAATTCTCATATCGTTGCCTGCGCAAAAACCTTATCCTTTTTATATAATATTTGTATAATGATCCGTTCTTTGCGCAAGCACCCCCTCCCCCACCCTCAAAAAAATATTATTTATGATACAAAAACTTTGTTTTTACTATGCGCAAATAACCAAAATTAATTATGTCGCAGATTATGCAACTAAAACAGTTATTATCCTTATAACGTCATTAACAGACACCTCTCACATTGGAAAATTTCTATGTAATTTTACCCGGCAGTTTTTTTCAAATATCGCATTTCTCTGACAGACATGAGTTTCCCAAAGGACTCTGTCATTTCAATACATGAGCCCTATCTCACTTTCCGGCAGGTCACATGCACACAGCAACTCCGACTTCCCTCATATTTGTAAATAATGATCATATCCTAAGAATGTATTCAGTGATGTCAACATTAAGTTAGTCATAGAGGAAACAAAATGCTAGATGAATAGTCACATCATGTTGATGCTCATTATTATTATTATTATTACTATTATTATTGTTATTATCATCATTATATTATTGCATTAGTAATTCTGCCATCTGTGTTGGAGTGCTTGTGCAGAACATGGGCGTAATAGATTACTGGGTTATAATCGACTGTTGTGATTACTTCCGTTAATTTCTAAGCGAGAGTTTTGTTAGAGTTTCAAATTTGAAGTTTCCAGTTTATTTCAAACTGAGGCTCTCGGCCAGACATTTATGCACATCATTATGAAATAGCCTACAATATCATCCAAGGCAAACAAGTCAAGAAAAGAAGAAAAAAGTAAGACATTTGTAATCGGAAAGAAAGAGAGAGAGATAGAGAGAGAGAAAGAAAGAGAGAGAGAGAGATAGAGAGAAAGAGAGAAAGAGAAGAAAGAAGGAAAGAAAGAAAGAAAGAAAGAAAGAAAGAAAGAAGGAAAGAAAGAAAGAAAGAAAGAAAGAATGAAAAAGGAACGAAAGAAAGAAAGAGAAAGAAAGAAAGAAAGAAAGAAAGAAAGAAAGAAAGAAAGAAAGAAAGAAAGAAAGAACAAACAAGTATATGTAAACCTACTATCTTTCTTCACTTTCCTGAACCAGTAACGGTCTCAATTAGAACCGGTATCTGGTTGTTCTCGCTTTCTCAATGCCCTAACGTGCAAGTAAGCGTTTGATGGCGCAGCGTGGTGGAATTCTTACAGTGTAGGACTCCAGATCTGTAGGTCGTGGGTTCGATTCTTGGCATGTTAATTTTTTTAAAAAAAAAGGAGAAAAACATTTCATTTCTTACATTCCTCAGTTCACCCACGCGTAAAATGGGTCCCTGGCTATAGGCAGCGAAAGAACTCAGAAAGATAATGAATGGGACCTGGAAATGGGAAACCTGGGAATGGCAGGGACAGTGTCTGCTGCCCTGGAAGTTGAGAATGTTCTTGAATGATCTGGTCTGCCAAGATAATAATAATAATAATGTGCAGTCGCCTCAGCGGACCTGCTTCTGATAACGGTGATTATAAATAGTTATTACTAAACGGCTTGCGATAAAGTGGAACCTACTGCATAATTCATAGTTCGTCCCTACCGGCGTTTTCTTTTTTTGTATCCTTTACTCGTTCATTCAACCAGTTCGTCATCCTATAAAGCAAAACAAGCCCAGACAGACGTCAGCTACATCTAGACCATTAATTATGAAAAAGAAAACATCTTAAGCGTGAGCTATAATTTTGGAAGGAGGCATCAGCGTATTCATTCATCTCTGGAGAAAGTTACAGGATAATTTTAGTTGTCTGTCTTTCCCAGCGCTGCAATGTGTCATTAGCACTGTCTTCGTTGCGACGCCAGCTCTTAATAGAAGATTTCTTTTTGTTTTGGCACACGACAGTACATTGAACTTAAACAGAACCTGAAACGCTGCAAATTTCCTAGGCTGTTGAGAGCTTGCGCACTAACGATGAGATCTCTTGTGACGATGAGAAAGCGAGTGGAAGGATGGGGGAGGGAGGGAGGGGATCGACATGCTTGTTTTTTGCCTGCTCCCTTTCCTTCTTATATTATTTAGTCTCTATCCCTTCAAGTTTTTTTCCTCCTTCTTTCCATCTTTTCTGTCTTTTCAATTTTATTTTCGTTTCTTTTTTAGATTTTTCTTTTTAATTTGATGTATATTGATTATGTATACATCATGAAAATGATTGGCAAAAATGCCTAATAAAGAGATTGAGATTGAGATCTCTTAAGACTGTGAAAAGAAGTACATTGGTGCATCGGTACCGAAAGAACCCTTAACAGCGCACAACATACAGAAATAATGTGCTTCTTGGATGGTAAGAGATCCCATCGTTAATGCTCAAGCCTTCAGATATCTCTAGAACATCCCATCTAATGGTTGGTTTACAATCTGAGGCAGGATTACGGGCAAGATTAGTGGTGGGTTAAATGAAGAAAAAGCAACATTGAGACAGTCCATAGACACATTATATCACTGTGTAAGAATTTCTAATGCCTGTTTCCTTTTTTTCTGATCCTGTCCTTAACTCTAAGCCAAACTCTTTGTAGGAGGGTTTTGGAATACTACCGATGAAGGTAGTCAAACAGTCAAATATATGCGATTCCAATGTCAGGCAGCGTACGTATGAATAATCTTAAGCTTCGGCTTTATGCGTAATTTGAGAGCAATATCATTGCTGGAAAATAACACATCACCACAACCGTAGTGCTTTATACATAAAAACATACACTTAAAATATCCACATATTGAGAAATATTCGAACACCAGTGGCCGTATGCATAACCTATATATATACGTTAATTAACGAATTGCGTTAACCACAGTAAACACTACTATCGTTTTGGGAGTTTCCCGTGGTTACCGCATTACGTTAACTAACGTAAAGATTATGCATATGGCCACAGGACTTTTTTCAAAGATACACAACAATTTTGACCAAAAAATATTTCGCATTGCCCTTATACACTCAATAGGCAAACATGCATTATAAAGTGAGAGACAACTGTCCATATTGACAACCGAAATAATTAAAAGAGGACTCGTATTCACAACATTTAGGAGGCACATGAACAAAGGGGAAGACGGCAGTTAAGGTAAGACTCAGTGTTAAAAAACATGAAGTAAAGGCAGAAAATTAACAGTAAAGCTAGTCGTAAAGTGGGTGAGAAAAGAGCGAGAGAGGAAGAAATAAGTGGAAATAACGAGTAGGAATTAAGGAGTTAAATTATACCATAACGAGTATGAGAGAATGACAAAGAAAAGACAAAAATATTTTTTAAAAAGTTTGAGGGTGGGAAGAAAAAGAGAAACTCAACCTGACAGTCTTGGCTGAACCACTGAGAAAGAAATACAATAACCCCCGGGTTGCCAGACTTTTTTTTTTTTCGCGTCAAAAAAAGAGCCAAATCATACATGAAATTTATTACGAACCGTGATCTTGATATGCGTGGAAATGATTGTTATCATAAGCGTTTCTTCACATATTAGAGCAACATAAATTATAATGGTTAACTGGAAACAGTTTTGGATTCGTTCTTTGATTTGAGTTCATTGGGCATTTATGACAGAGGCTCAACCACTTGAAATACCTAACAAATTGAGAGCAGTATATGAACTTTTTATAAACGAAATCAATCAGTTTTTATTTCATTAAAGTCTGTTGGAGTAAAAAAAGAACCCAAGAATCAGTCAGCCAAGGTATTTGGCTCCAAAAGAACCCAAATCTGGCAACCCTGCTTCGGAATATACTAGACTAGACTAGGCAGTCTAGACCAGTCTGGGATGTGATGGGCCCGTCATGTGTAGCGTGTAGCGTAAAGGATGACTTCATGAAATAGGCCTAAACAATTGCCTCATTGATCTTCCTACAAGAGAGGTAAATATGTTAGGCCTAAAGGGGCACAATCTCCTCATAAAGAAAACGGTTTGTTCAGGGGCGTAGCGCGGGGGTCGAAACCAGGTAGGCAAACTCAAATGCAGAGTGCTAGGCGAATGGTTGTCTTTTTATCTCAAAGTCACTCTACATACACATTAAGTAGAGACGCGGTATCATGCATGACACAAACTGGTATTATATAGCAATTTATTTGCTTTACCATCTAAACCAGGAATGCTGTACAATAACAAGGCAATATCAAGCAACAATAACGGCAACAATAACAACAGTTTTGACCTATTGTTTACTCCTTACAGATNGGGGGGGGGGGGGGGGGGGGGGGGGGGCATGTGGGGAAAATAATTAAGGACGGTGTCAAAGAAAAAGGATAATTCTTTTAACAACTTTCTTCCGCAGCAAAGAACATTAGACATTTTTTTTTTTTAAATTTTAGATGTCTGGCTTACCTCATAACTGAGAGTGTCTTTTATCCGTCGCATGTCGCAGGCAAACAGCCAAGTATACTAGCAGTTTAAATTAAATCCATCTTGCCAAAAATGATACAGTTTCAGGGTATAGATCTAGACTTTAGATCTAGTTCTATCTAGTCTAGCCTATGAGCACCAAAACAAGAAAACACACAGGCAGTAGCTAATCCACACGACCCAATTCCAAGTCGGTGAATGAAAATAGGGAAAGTCATTCATCTAACTTCTTTCTTTACGGCCTCGTTTCTCTTCCGTAGGCATTTAGAATTTTGCCTACAGGCATGGAAATTCTAACACTGCTCGTGGATGTTGCTGAGGCTCAGTCTGGGTTAAAGTGCTGATTTTATGGCATAATATAGTAGAAAAGGAGCTGCCGGCGAGTTAACCTATGTAGTCAAAATCCAGAATGACTACTTGGCTAGCTAAACTGGGTTGCGCCTGGGGCTCATTCAGGGTGCAAGTACCATTGTTGTGATAAATATTTCAAGCGATTTGTGCAGCGTTTTTTTTCTGCTTTTTGGAGGTGTTTGAGGCTTAGTATGTTACAAAGCGGCGAATTAATAATGGGCTATGAGCACTGACATTTATTTCAATATTTTTTGGTAGTTGTTTTTGTAAACATTTTATGAGGCCTTTTATTTTCTAAGCGGTAGTCAATGACTATTTGACTACCATTACGCTACGCCCCTGGGTTTGTTTTCCGGCCAGTGTCACGGTATAGTAGAACCTCAATATTATGTACTCAATTAATATGTGTACTTTGTTATTAGGTATAAACTCCACATACACAGACCATCATTATTCTAACACTCCGTTATTCAGCTGGATCTCGATATTAATTACATCTCAGTAGTAGGTACACTTTTTTTTTTAAATTATATCCAGGTTCTACTGTATAATTATTATCATTGCTTCACTACGCTTCACGGCTGACCTCACCGTGAACCGCTCCGGAAATCATCTAGCATAATATCGTTCATTTGATGAAGTTTACTAGCTTCATCACTTCGCTTGATCTGTTGCAATAACGGATCGTTACTGTGATCCGCTGAGCATGAAAATATAATCCTTCTGTCTTTGTGAACACTGGAATATGAAAGGATGTCCAATCATATGGGAGTTGAGCAGTACGGTCAGACTAGTAGTCGTTTTCATTACAGTATTTACAAATCGTTATCCTCCCCCTANTCCTTTTCACCACCACTACGACTAGTGCTAAACTTAATGATGTAAAGGGGTAATCGATTACCATAACCACTGTTTAAATTTCAGTAACCGATTACGTTTGAATACTCGATTACTGCCCGGTTGCTGCTCACAGGGGTAAAAAACATAAAATGCACGAGAAATGAACTTCTAGAATGTGTTGGGTTTTTTTTTTTGGTTATAACACAATTATTCCTGCATTTCTTCCCCAATCCAAACAAACACATCCTCTTAAATCTTGCCAGTTTTTGTAAAATCATCCTGAATTTTTTTTTAAAGTTTCGATCATATCAATATTGCGCAACATTTCCTCTCCAATCATATCAAACGTTATTATCATCCAAAGTGGAAAACATTGCTATGTCGAGTCTTGTTCCTCGTTTCATCGTCTTTATTTATTATATATTAATGCAGTAATGTTGTTTTGTCTATGTATTGTCATGCGTTATCAATGTTTGACCACACGAATGTTACTATGAAACCTGGATTCGATTAAATAAATTGAAATTGAAATTGCACTTCCCGGCCATATTTTTTCTGGTATCACCCATCCTAGCATCTCCTGGCTAGACCACCTCTCCTTCCCAACCATCCTCACCCCTTCCCCTCCCCGACCCTCACCTCCACCCCCACGACCAGATGTCATGAGTGGAAAGGCATGCTTTTGAAAGCCTTGCTACCGTCAAGTGATCGTTGGCGTAATCAACTATTAATCGATTACTTGTGTGGCTGAAGTATCGGTAATCGGGATGACTTAAAATGGAGGAGTCATCCAATACTAAACACCACTACCCCCAGCCGCTGACCGGAAGTGTATCCAGTGGCATGTCGGGGGTAGAGGAGGAAAACAAACTGATTGCAGCCTATGACAAAGAATGATAGCCAAATTGCAATACTGAGCGACACTGCGCATAGGAAACCGGTTTATATATTTTTTGTTCTTTCTTCATTTTGGCCAATGGCCAATTACACAAAATGAATGAACAATTCTTTGTTTTTCACATCATGCAATAATCCAGTACCCTTGCTACGCCTTATTTCACTCCTTCAGCAACAGACAGACAGACAGATAGACAAACAGACAGACAGACAGACAGAGTTCTCAACAGAATATCGGTTGAACATCACTGTGACGTCATGGTGGGTCTCTGAGGAAATGGTGGGCAGAGTGACGTCACGACCAGTTTGTCTCTTTTTCTACGACAAGCCCCCTGACACACTGAAGAGTGTTTTTCTGAATACAGGAGAGAGATATCCCACAGGATTTTAAAGCTTGATTATTAGAAAATGATTGAAAAAACAACCAATCCTCTATGTCTGTTTTTCCTCTCCCTGTCCTACTTGTGCAATTCGCATCTTCGGCATACATTCCCCAAGTTACAAATAAATAAATAAATAAATAAATAGATAAATAAATAAATAAATAAAAAGATAAAAAATAAACTTTGGCGACTCGACCTGAAACTGCACTTCGAATACTTTCCAAGAAGATGGGTTCTCTTCCTAACCATTGTAGTGAGCAAATGTCCAGCACCGCAAGGGTTAGTTCTTCATGCTTTGAATGTCTTTCCCACAGACAGACTGAACTAACCTGACGTGATCCTGAGATTTCCCACAAGAGATATCCTATTTCCTCACGCCTTCCCTCCCTCGATATCGAGCAGAATGATATGATATTATATTCATTATCTCCCTGCCAGAGCCTCTGACAAAATTAAATGACCCGCACAATAAGCGAGTTTGAACCCATAAACCTCTTCCATTTTCGTTGTAATACCATTCGTTCAATATCTGTTTCATAGACTGTTTCTTGATTAATCAACTCCAACGAAGCTCATTTCCGGTCTAAGCAAAATAATACTGTGATTGCGTCATCAAATCTCGCTTCCGTAAAGTAAAAGTGCATCAGCCAATAATATTAATAGGTTACGCAAATTACCATATCAGCAAATATTATTCCTCTGACAAGAGAATGTTTGAAAGCGGAATGGATGATTGCTAAAGTTGTGGTTTGCGATGCTGGATGACTGTGCATGCATTATAACTGTGAGTAGTCTTTTGCAGGCGTATAAAATACTCCGCTGTTTTTTAGTCGGTGTGTTACGCGTTAAGGAAGTCAATTTCAGACATTTCCGAAAGGTAACCCATCTACGTCTGTCTCAATTTTCTTGAGCATTCAGTCGCAGTGCTCAGTATAGAAAAGACTAAAATGAGTTGGAGAGATTTCAACGGTCCCTGGTGTGAGTACGCTTGTTACTCCCTCCTTATCTCCTCAAGTGACACTACGACACTAATGGTGTACTCGGTAGTCGAGAGTATCTTGCTCCTCACGTCACTAAGTAGGTCATCGGGCGTTTCTCCGCAGGGACCTTTCCTCTTCACTTTTTTTTTTTTGAAATATAACAGTACCGCTGTACCCTTCGTTATATCATGGAAATAACTACAGTAAATTCCTCAAAACACGACCATCCACTTTAGACAGTGTGTTATTCACGGGTAACCACGTTACTGTAAAAGATGAGATCGATGACCAGAACAGAGAAATCGACCGTTGCCAAGTGTAGTTCGAGAACATTTTATATGAACTTCACTGTCCTATGTTCATTACGCAATGCTCATTTCACACTGCCGATACATGCAAGGCGGTTTTTGTTTTAAGTAATACTTCCCTGTATGACCTTCCCTATCTCACACCTCCTCCTTCCCCTCCACCCCATACAGACACAGTGCTATTCGGCGACAATTACAAATGTAACCTAAATACTGACTACGGAGTTCTTGCATCCTCTACCACATCCTCTGTTTTTGATACACTACTTGATACACGTACACCCTTTTCATCGTGCTCCAAAACAACTTGCTGTGTTATGTTCACACAGTGCAGATACAGGTTACGTAAGCTACATTACTGACAAAGATTACGCTGATAAAAGCATTCATATATTTACAGTTAAAGCGTAGCTTTCACCAAACGCGCGATGATTTAGAATACCTACTGCTGACGTCGTCATCGCCTCATTTACAGGCCACTTTGTGAATAAAGTCATTGTCAGTCTGTCCAAAAACTGGGCTCGTTCTCTTCATTTCACATGGGGATAAACCACAATGACCGATCGCATGCCACTCCAAACAGACACATTTTTAAAAAAAAATTTGAATTAAAAGATACAGACTCTGAACGAAGTCCACTCCCCTCTTC
>JAWQUT010000008.1:1460520-1471250 GCA_033807755.1 Ellobium chinense | reverse complement strand
GAAAAAAAAATGACCTAAGAAATAAACGATATCATTATTTGCAGTAGATCAAATCAGATGTCAAAAGAATCGATTCTAGTATTACGCGGTCCTTGGCATTTTTTTTTTAGATTTGTACCGATTCCTGAATCGTCCACCATGTGCAGATCATGGTAAAAAGTGTCCTAAATCCCTTCCCTCAACCTGAGAATAATGAGATACCGGAAGGTAAATCTCATGGAGATTCTCTGTGTTGTCTCGTGTTACCTTTCAGACCATTCCAGACCAGATCAAACTGGAGATTCTCTGTGTTGTCTCGTGTTACCTTTCAGACCATTCCAGACCAGATCAAACTCGAAAAAACCTTTCAAACCCCAAAGTTGTCTACTTGATTTCTAACAGCTCATATGAGATTGGGTTCCTTCATATGTTTCACAAAACTGATCTAATCATTAAAAATCGGCAAGGATCGAACAGAACAAAGACCAGTCGAAGGTGGACGTATAGCTTAGTTGCGTTCGACACCACGATGTTCTAGTTCTTCCAAATACAGAAATCGTAGAATCATGATTCATGATTATGACAGTTGGGGGATACGGTCATTTTAGCTATCAGTAATTATTTGTCATACCTATCTTGTTATTGGAAGCAGTGATGTTGATGACATTCCAAGCTAAAAGTGGGTAATTGAGGGAGTGAGTAAACGGAAATCTTGATGGCTAACTAGTGTCCTTAATATGTTTCCAAACAAAGCATAATATGATTTGGCAGATATAAGTATGTGTTTTATCGCGCTTTTTTATGCTGTTTTTTTTTTTTAGGTTCCCACTTATGGCGTTATATCATTTTGATCTCCGCGGGATTCTGACCTCAGTTTTGATGTATTTACCTCCGGCAGGCCTTTTGCTTTTTCTAATCTTGGTATATATGCTTAAAACCAACGATTACGGATCTGTCCATTGATAACAATTATATCATCATTGAGCCTTTTGGTGCAATGCACATCTGCACAGCAGATGAATGAGGACGTTAAAGGTCAAAATCGCGGAAATCTGACCTCGCACTTTCTTGTGTGCTTTCAAAAGTGGAAACAAACAAATAATATCTCCGAAAAGTCCAATGTGATCTTCCTAATATTCTAGATACGTGTGAGCTTTGGCATAAATCTCAGGCAATGAGCTATCTCGGAACACCAGCCTCGACACCCGCCTCCCATCAGCCTACACTGCAGTTCCATTCGTTAAAAACCTGTTCCGCTTCCTCACTCTTACTCTCCAAACTCGTTATTTATTTTTCAAAATTATTCTGTTTACCCTTATTCCAACTGACATTTTCTAGGTTTAGATCAAAAGGTCCCTCATTCCCCTGACTCCCCCTCCCCTCCCCNCCCTCCCCCAGGCCATTTAAAAAAAAAATCTTTGTTGTTCAGACATCTCGTTCATGCTGATTATAACGTCGTATTTCATAAAAACCATGTTTGGAGAAAAACTGAATCATGTACAAACTTTTTTGAAAGCTTCATAAGACAATACTGTATCCCTCATGAAATTGTTATGGCCGCTGAGCTTTGAGCACGCAAATAAATTATAAACTGTCATATGAACCGGTGTAACCTCCGGTGTAAGACGAAATCTTATCAATTCATTCGAACGGGCAGTCTTGTGAAATACGATTTTTTATGACAACAAATGCGATATCTTCTTCCCCCTGTGAAATGGGTTAGAAATGACATATTGGATGATAAGTTTGTCAGCTGTTCCTTTTAGAAGCCAATGTCACCCGATGAAGAAATCCCCATTGTCTGAGAGATGGCGGACGGAATACTATCATCTGTAATTAGATCTTTTTTTTTCAGTCCATGATATACACGTTTCTTTTGGGTTAATCTTATTCGACTCAACACATCGCAGGACGTAGTAAACAAAAAGATCTAGACGTCTAGATCTAAATTTTTGCTTCAGCTTCATGTGAGGCTAATATCTTAACCAAGAAGAGTATATAATAGAGCAAAATCTATAGAATTGATAGGCTTCTCTTTTGCTCCGTTGCTGTAGGTGATAGCAGAACGAACCTTTTAGGAGGAATAAAAGTTGTTGTTGTCTGTGTTTCAGTGCAGTAAAGTCGCAAAATACTACTTTCCTTTTTTTTCCCCCAAATTTTGATTATTTGGGATGGGGTAATTCCGACTGCGCGACGTGGTGCAACTTTTTCAAGACATCTAAGGCTTTCGTCCATGATGCGTTTCGGTTCCGATAGCGTATTCTATCGCTTCTAGTGCATTGTCTGTCTGTCTGTCTGTCTGTCTGTCTTTCTCTCTCTCTCTCTCTCTCTCTCTCTCTCTCTCTCTCTTTCTCTCTCTCTCTCTCTCTCTCTCTTCCTCTCTCTCTCATAATGCGACCTGCACAACACTGTCGATTATCTAGAGCTATTCGTCTCTCAACCTTGTTGGTCCCATTCATATAATGGTGATTTGTCTAGCACAAACTGAATAGAAATCATCCAAGTGAAATCTGGTCTGGCAAAGAATATAGTGAAGCTCATGAAAGCCAGTCATTTAAACAGTAAAATTAACACTTCTTTCAAATTTGAACATATCAATATTTTGTCATAGTTATCGAGTATGTAATTGCTAGAATGCATCATTTCCACATATTTCAGAAATTGAGTATTAACGATGGGAGCTAAAATCATCGTAAGAATTGCAGTAACTCTGCATGTTGAACGCCACTTAGACTGCATTCAGCTCCGAATTCCGATGCACTAGTATGATTTTTACGATGGTAAGAAATCCCACCGTTAATGCGCAAGCTCTCAACTAACAATACTAGAAGGTGGTCTAAACTGCCCAGCCATGTTTGTCTCTACAGACGTCATCTTCCCTCGGTGCGGTCCTTGAGAGATTTAAATTTAGTTCTTTTATGTATAGACAAGGAAAGGAAAGGACAGAAAAGGAGGACATTGATTTAACAATCACCTGCCAATTAGAAACTGATTTTCCAAAGGGTTGATGCGTCATTTGGGTCATTAACAAGATCCAGTCAAGTCATTAGAGATTCTGTTCTTGCTTGTTTGGGTTTACTGTTTCTCCCGCGCTTTAACTGATTCTGTCCCTGTTTTGAGGGCGCTCCGAGCCAGAAATATTTTGTGTGGTATGATGGACTTTGGTGAACAATAATACGCTTTAAAAAGCAACCTTGAAAAAAAAAGCATTACAATGGCTTTTTCGTACAAAAGAATCATTGTAGTTTTCTTAATGAAACGTCTCTAGATAGTAGCAGGTCTATTTAAACAGAATTTTTTTTTTCTGTAATTCCGACGAGTTGCTGCCATTAAGAAAATGCGATTATCTTTCCAAACGACTGACTTACAATAGTCTTATCAATGGTGGATCTGGAGGAGAGAGGGAAAGAAGGGATAAACGGATGTTCGTAAACATCATGTTCATATTTATTCTGACTAGCTGATTCGGAACGCAGTTAGCATGAATTATTACACATGAAGTGTTTCTTTTCAAACCCTTATAAGCCATAAGTTAATAAAGATTCAAGAGTCAAGATTAAAGAAAGTTTATTAGCTCATAACAACACGACATAAGAGCATCCATAACTGATTTCAAAATGCTAAACAAAAACAACAGCATACACAAATAACAATGACAATGGCGGAAGTAAATTAACAAAGCATCACTAATCCCGTGAGGGCACTGCATTTTATATATTATTATACTGAGCCAAAAATCGAAATAAATTGATACTATCTAAAGGTCTTCATAATGATCTTATGTGGTTTATTTGTTTTGTATTTTGTGACACGTTCTGGATGCCCCATATATCATGTTGCCTTTAGCTAATACTAAAGGTCTTCATAATGATATTACGTGGTTTATATAATAAACCAGTCATATAATTACATATTTTTCACATTGTCACCGTGACATTCATCAAAGTGTCGTGGTACCATTTTTTTTCTGAGGACAAAAAGTGCCACATAAACTACTTAGTGCTGATTGTATTTTCCTTTTAATGTCTGTGTTGACTGGGCTAGTAGTGGTGGGAGGTAACATTTCTGAGAATTGATCCTTTTGATTCCTAAGAATTTCGATTCGGTATTAAAATTCAGACTCCTGGTTTTCGTTACAATTTTAATACTTCTGTTATTAGCGGTGAGAATTTTTCTGACCCAAACAGGAGTTTGACCACAATTTCTAGAATATTATCCTATTTCATGCCTTGCTTCATCCAGTACGGCTACAATGACTCAGTTTCGAAAGCGATGGCAAAAGACATCGGAAGGTCGAAAGTCATTGAAAGTACAGGAATTACAGTCGTAATCGTATTGACCCGCCTTAACATCCTAATCAAAAGTATAAAAACATCGACAGTACTGGAAGCACAGTATCGAAAGTGTTGAAACTATCGAAATATATCAGATGTATCGAAATGCCTACTCGGTACTAAGTATCAGAATCGAATATAATCGATACATTCGATACTTTAACTCAGTATCGAAAGTGTTGAAACTATCGAAAGATATCAGATTTATCGAAATACCTACTCGGTACTCAGAATCGAATAGAATCGATACCTTCGATACTTTAAGTCAGATGGCTGAGTATCACGATACTTAAAAAATTCAGGAATCGGCCCACTACAAGCTGCTGGCCAGACAGATTTCAATAATTATATTCTCATTATCACCGTCGAACGTCTGATCACGTGTCAAAAACTTGTGTTTAGTGCTTGCCNAAAAAACAAGAAAAAAACTACTTAATTTCAAAATTTAGTACTGAGTATACTGCGATTTATAAGTCATATATGCAGCCTAATGCTCACTCACGCGACTTCGTACTAGTATTGCTCCAAATGTTGTGATTATTCCAGGACTTTTTAAAATTTCTTGGGGAGTATTCAGTGTCACAGTCATTTGCAGGTGCTGATCACTAGCATTCTGACAGTATCTTCCATTGTCTACATCCAGGAATAAGTTTTACAGTAGGGTGGACTGAGGAAAATGTGAATGAAATGCTTTCCCAAGATACTTACAACTTGACCGTGGACTGGAATCGAACCCATGACCTTTTGATATTGAGTCCAATGCCGCAACCATTCGGTGACGTTGCTCCACAAAAAGAAGTCGACATCATCGACTGTTCATATCTTGCGCAGTTGAAGTTAATTAATATATAGTAGCAAAAGGCTATAGCCCATAGCTAATAGTAGCAAGCTTGATGTGCATCCAATACACTTCCCCCAGCATGCCATTGTTGTTTTTTTTAACAAGGTTTTGAACTGTTTATGCTGCATCAAAAGTATAGCAACTAAGTTACTGAAACTTGCAATAAAATATCGCCCGGTCATTGATAAAGCCAAAATTTCGTGTCAATTTCTTCGTGCGTCTTTAAGTAATTCAACTTTGAATTTTATGGAAAAGGGTTTTTCCTTTTTATTGAAAAGATATGGGGGAGAGTGGGAGGGTTTAGGGATTGAAGACACCCAGTATATTATGTAATGAAGTATCTCTTCTATCGCCCACTATAAACTGGCATGTCATTTTGCCGAGAGAGACACATCCTGATATTCGGCACCAGGGGTGCACGAATAATCAGTTGTGTGAAATACTTGTCGGCACTTCAAGCGTCCAATTTCCTGGTCGGCGCCGAAGGATGAGCACAGGAGGGCTCACTGTAATTGGTGAAACTGCCGAGTTAATGGGAGTAACGAGTCACCACTAGACTCAACATTAAGTCTTTCTGTCGTGGGTACAATGTACCAAGTGTTAGCTCTGAAAGTAGATAATAATACTGTATACAACCCAAATAACAACACCCTACTATACCATAATTATATGGTCTATTCTTATTCGTTTTTCTCCACCCTCCTCCCACCGAAATCCAGGCCATCACAACGACAGAAATGACATTCGGGTCAGATACTATCACTTTCGATCATCAGTTCTCCCCTAAACATATTTCTGTGACAAGCAGACCTAGATCAATCTTTGTCCATCTCGGCACGACTTTTTCTGGTTTTTTTTTTATTACTAGCCACCCGTGTCCCTCTGGGAATGTTTGCTTTTTTAGTCTATAGTCTGCTGTAATAAAATTAATATTTTAACTGTATTACTAAAAGAGAAACCTTTTGATATCACCAGGCGCCATTGCCTATACTTCCACAGTAATACTAACTATGCACTTTTCTCGGTATACGACTTTCACAACTCCCTAGGTGCACACAGTGCCGCTGCCATTTACAGGTACTGATCACTACCATCTTGGCAGTAGCTTCCACTGCCTAATGCCAGGTACCCATTTCAAAGACGGGTGGACTGAGGAAAATGTGAATGAGGGTGTTTTGCAAATGCACATACAACATGACCGTGATCGGGCAAACAAACCCACGACTTTCCGATCGTAAGTTTTACGTCATGACTATTCGACCTCGCTGCCGCACACATTATTTCACAAACTGGGTCAAATGCAAATTTAGCTCTTATTTGGTTAAAATTTTTTAGGCCTATTCTGACAGCAATATCGGAATTCATGGAAATGCTCGGAAACATCAGAACGAGAGAACGACACATTTTGTGAGAAATTAGGCCTTAATGCTGCGAAATTCCTTTTACAGTTTCCCATTTCTCCATAATGTTCAGCTATGAGGAATTAGTCATTATGGATCAGCGCGGAGGATATGCACACACGTACCCACACATCCAAACCCCCACACTCACACCCACACTCACACTCACACTCACACTCAAACACATTTCCCGTCTCTGGCCACTTAAACCGGACACGAGAGCTAATAGAATGTCAGAAGAAACCGCAACAGAAAGAGAATAAATTTGTTTGGAAAACGGAAGGCAAAGACGAAGTGACAGGTCTTGGATGAAAGAAAAACATCCCGGATATATTTCCTGCAAAACTCTGGTAACTTAGTAAGGAACTAGAGTCATTTGGAGCAGTGTGGCACCACAGGACTTTTCCGAAATGTCACTTTGCAGATTGATTAGGCAATTCATCTCAAGGACAGCAAGACTCTTTCACTTCCTCTCTTCTCTCCCACGCTCCAGGAGCGGAGCAAAGGGGTGCTTATGGTGGGAGTGGGGGCGCGAGTTTTTTAAAGAGGGGGGAGAGGGGACAATGGAATTAAAATATATTAATGGAGGGGACGGGGCAGTACCTTACATAGAGTGGGGTAAGAAGACTCCTCTTAGGTGTGTCACCGCGATTGTTATGGGGGGAGGGGAAAATATGAGGGAGCAGTCAAGATACAGTTAACGCCCCTAAATCGTGATATCAATAAAATTTACATTGAATGACACCTGAGGCAGAGGCTGCAACTAGACTAAATGATGAGTGCTCTTTTGGAAATCATCAGAAAATATTTGACATCATGTTGTCATTATGCGGGTATATGACAAAGGGCGTTACCTCACATCAGTTAAAGGAAGGTATAGGGGGCTGAGTTGAAGGCGATTTGTTCTTTTTGGCTGTTATGAGGAAGGGGAGGGAGGCATCAACGCCTCTGCTACGCTACGCAATGCAACGCAACGCTTTCCCCCTAAACGCTCTCAATCCTTCACAACCACACACGCCAAGACAACTTTATAATTGACGCTCGTATTCATTGACGCCCATTCCTGCACACTCCAGTTGACTAAGTGGCTCTCGAATCAGCTCGGTCTGGACACCAATGGAAATCGTTAAAATTTGAACACGAGTGATGACAACGCTTCCCAAGGTTTCAGCGAAGCCAGAACAACACACTTCTAATAGTTGTTGCCATAATGTGGTTCTGTCCCTACTTCCGACGAAGGACTTGGACTTCTTGAGTAATAGATTCTCGAAATGTTAAGGAGTGCTGTTCTTGGAACGTGGTGTACGTCGTGAGGTTATCCAAGAGAGCACGACAGACGATGATTTGTCAATTTGAATTAGACACATCGAGAATGTCGAGATCAAGATAATGGGTAAATTAGAGTGACACTTTTTTCTCACTATTTCAAACAGACGGACACATGCACGAAGGTGTTCAGTTATCTCTGAACATTTCCCATTTAAAAACAGGTCCGAATTACCTCGTCAAATAATAATTTAAAAGTATCACTGATTTGCAGACTAAATGCTGGGTGTTTTTTTTTTTTGGTGAACTTAATGGAGGAAACACGTGGAGAAAGCAGATTCCATCAAATTCATTCAGATGCTGACGGGCACGGTGGGCAGAAGAACCCTGACCTATTTCCTGAGGTGGATCACAAGGAATGAATGCCTTTTTCCAGATTGCACGTATGTTGACATCGTAGTCGAGTAAAACTTCGTTAAGAGAATTGTCCGTGAAAATATTTTTACCGCATCTCAGAAAACATACATGTAGAAAATCCTTAATAATTGTGAGTTTGCGCATTCACGGTAGGATCTCTTATCATCGTTTGAATTACATTAGTGCATTGGTGCTGAATGCACCCTTAGAAGCCTTGAACATGCAGAGTCGATTTAATTCTTACCATGGTATGAGATCCCATCGTTAATGCGCAAGTTCTCAGTTATTCAAAATGGTTTAAATCATTGTGACGTCATCTCTGGTCTTTTCATGGAAGTCTTTCAACTTCCCTATTTACTCTCATAACAAAACTGTGGTGAATATAAAGTCTTTAGTTGTCATTTTTATATGTGGATTCTCTGGCAACATGGCGAGCGCCTGGGTTTAACCTGTAAATATTTAGTCATAAAGGTAATAAAGATGCCAGTAATCCTTGTCATAAGGTTTGCAATTATTAATATTCCATATAAAATCAAAGATTTCGCTATCAAGAACGGGGTAAAGAATTGGATTTGAACCTCAAAGACTTACATAAATGCAAAGACTTATACAGGCTCAGAATAGGCTTAGTTTTGCCACTTATGTGTAGACTATGTGTCTGTTGCTAGTTGGGTGAGGCTGTCCTGTTTACTGTGTGACAAAAACTAAACTATTAAGTAGTCTGCTTCGCTGCTGAATTTCTCAAAATCTGACTGGTACTGGGGCACTTTTCTATATTTCAGAATTTGGAGAAAAAGTTAAACTGTGTGGAAAGTATTATAGCTTGGGACACTTTGATGAGTTAATGATGGGTGTGATAACTTAAATAGCCACGAGTGACGACAAAACGTTGGCATCTTTATACCTCAGTATTCCTTATAAAGACACATGTAATGCCCACAGCTTTTCACAAAGAATGTCGGACTTACCAAGAGCTGGTACTCCTCTTCTTTCCTCCCGACAATGTCCGTGCTTTGGTGTGGATTAAATGTTGTAGCCTCCCCAGTCAACATTCGTACGCTCGGCCCCTGCGAAAAAAAAACCCCAGCAAAACCAATACACAAGTATAAAAAGACCGATGTTGATATTTTTTCCCCTTGGGTCCCCAATCACATGCCGTGGGACTCGCGAATCAGTAAGGATGTGACAGAACCAATCGCTAAGGGGAACAACCCATGAAATTACGGACTGATTGGTGAAGGGCACTGGTGAATGAAATGTACTGAACATGAGAGGACCAGGTCCAGGTCAACCCTGTGGGCCATTCCACGACACTGTCATTCTGTGGTGTACTCTAACAGAAGGGGGTTGCATGTGCACTCATCACGATAGCATTTGGCGTCAACTGGCGTGCGTAAGTTCAGTTTTTCGATTTTGTTTATGGACTTTGCCAGATTATAGGGGTTCGATCCTTGCCCTTAACCATTAGCATAGGCTCATGTGAGACCCCCATGATCTTATTCCTAACTCATGTATAAACCTACATCTTAACTTAGAGCATAATAAGGCTGCCTGACATAGGCACCGCGTACATCTGACTGTTTGATAAATCTTCATGCACTATATTATAGGACACTCTTGTCTAGAACTTGTCTTATGGCTGGAGGCAGGATTAGAAAAACAGAAAGCACATAAGAGATATTTCCCAGACAATGATAATGTCCCGGGAATGTCCCTTGCCTTTTACCCAAAACAAGCTCTAGACGGTAATGTCCTAAAATACAGCCTACGGAATTTCCCGGAGTTTCGGGGCCTACAAGAGCGCAGTGTAGTGCCGTGTGCAAATATGCAAACATCTGTTACTGGCTGTAGCATTCTCCCAGCCCCTCTTCCCTCAAAAAAAAAAAAACAACAAAAACCAAAACCAGAAACAGTTGATCTAATCTTAAAAGTGACACCATCAAAACACTTCCCACTTGCGTCTGCAGTTTAAAATCAGGAGCAACATGGTGTCTGTCTCTGGTACTTAAATAACCGGTGGAATTGTAATGTTTCATTGCAATTAGAGAGCTATGCACACACACACACACACACACACACACACACACACATACACACACACACATACATACATACATACATACACACATACATACATACATACATACATACATACATACATACATACATACAAACACACACACACGCACGCATTAAACACAAACAAACAAACAAGCCCATGCATGCACGCCCACACACACACACACACACACACACACACACACACACACACACAGGTATGAAATAATGGACGGTTTACTGTTCAGTTAAAGTAACAAGAAAATATGTTCATATGCCCCCTTGCCGCCCTCCTAGTCCTAGTAAACAGGAACATCATCGAGGGGAGCGTAAAAAAAAATAAATTGGATCTGTCTAGTCACAAACTGTGCCGCAAATGGACGCGCCCAAGGTTGCGTCCTTGCTATGTTGAGACAAAGATATCAGCCGAGAGTT
>JAWQUT010000008.1:1408869-1425157 GCA_033807755.1 Ellobium chinense | reverse complement strand
TTTTTTTCCACTCCAGCTGTAAGGCAGCCAGCGTTTGCTGTCCATGTATTATTGTTGCTCGTAAATCGCTGCATGTTGAGCGCATAAGTGTCCAGCTGACAATGGCTTTCCGCGTCATCCAGCGAAATAGCTATTTGTGCTTTGTAGACTTTCTTTTCTAAATTCTGCGCAGTAATTTACAGTTGTATGTTTTCAAGCTCGACTGATGTTATAAAACAACTAGCGAAGCTTTGATCACTGCATGAGTTGTTAGAAATGGCTGTAGATAACTGATGCGTCGGTTCAAAGACCTGATAAAAATTAGGCAGGGTTCGGTACTTTTCTACAATACTATCCGATTCAGCATCTAGGGCTTCAACCGATTCCATAACCGTGGGAGCGAGGAAAGATTCCCTCACAAATCGTGACGATCTTTCCTGTCGCTTACGTCATAGGCACGTCAGCAGATTCTGGAGCTCTGATCTTGTCTGCCGGGCATCGAGTGCGAATAATGCCACAGACATGCGCGAGAGCGGACAGGAATTCCTTCCTGAAGACATATATTACAACTTGCACCGAATGGGCGGAAGACAGACCTGACACGCTGACAGGCAAAAAATTCCATTTCTGTGCCAGCTGTGGTAATCGATTTCGTATGTCTTTATAGTAATCGAACAGGTTTTTTTTTCAGATAGGCAATTACTTTATGTTACTAGGCAAACTCGGTTGAAATCGATTTCTTTCTTATAATCGAATATTACTAGCGGGTGAAGTTCTGTTTCAGGAGGTACAGCTGTATTTCTTATTTATTATCAGTTCTGACAAACGTATATATACAGTAATCACATGAGACAATGCCTGATCAGATCGCTTTCTGGGTACAAATCGAGTATATATTATTATGACAAACGTATAGGCAGTGTTCTATTTCGGGATCGGCGGTCGAAGCCATATTTTTCTTGCTAGATATTTTTTGAGTCTTACACACTGATGGGCAATATTTCAATGGGGCAATACTTGTTAATGTTAAATTCTTAATATTGATGATATTTGATCATCCTCCTCGGAGTAGTAGGTCAACAGAGTGGCGGCCATCGTGTCTTGCGTTGGAGTTATTGATACTTTTGCCTGGTTATTGCTTGCCTGTAACATACTCAAGGAATGAAGTGCTATTTGCTGGCACGACATAGGTTGAATTTGAGTGACGTCATATTGGGTCTTCCTACAAGAATCTATGTTCTTATTTACCCAGCACTTATGAAGTAGGCCGGTGCCTGACCAGAGTCACGAAATAATCGGAAGTGATAATAATCGTACTAATCATATTCGGCACTCTAGCATCTAGATTCCTCATGCTAATTGGTGCGATATGCAACACAGGTATGACTCCTCGTCTTCTCGCAGAGTAACCGTCCTAGCATTTGTGCCACAAGAGTATCGGGATAGTTCCTTGCGAGAGTACTGCGACTGATGGTGCTCCTGTGACGAAGTCATTGTCTTAGTGTCGTGGAAGAAACAAACCTCCTCTGATCGTTGCTTATAGACAGCACAGCGTTCTCTTCCTCCATTGTTATATAATGAATAAAGACTCTCTTGTACCATGCCATAAAATGAAAAGGACAAATATGTTTATACCATGTGACAATGAACAGGATCGGTACAGAATTTTCTGAAATAGGACGAATACCTATAATGGTTCCTTTCTTTTCATAGAATTAGTTATCTAAGTTTCTCTCAAAGTCTGCTGACAAAATGACGAGTTCTTTATAAATCAAAATTTAGTCAAGTTATCACTGTCATTTTCGTACTGAAACCTATTATATTCACACATATTCAGCATGCGAAGTTTGAATGGAGAATTCTGAGTGGTTTACGAGTCATAACCTGAAAAGTTTGTTTTTTTTACACTTCTGTAAAATTGAGTTTCACCGATATTCGTCATTTTGTCAGGAGAGGGCAGAATAAACCATTACATTCTCGGAAACCAGACAGAGGTAATCATAAGTTTGGGTAAGGAAGAGTAGTTATGAGAAGCAGGTATCCGATTACTTTATAACCAGCTGCACAATGTAGCCAACGATCAAATGCGGACTCCTACACTCCTTGCCCACACAGACGCTTGTATATATAGACATACCAGCAAAACCTTTTCCTTGTCAAATAACATTCGCACGTTCTCTGATTTTTATGGAGCATCTCTTCCTCTCCCCTCAATAACAAATTTCGAACGTCACATGCTGCACAGATATAGGATGGCGCTCGATTACTGCTCTTTGACATCGAATCTCCTGCAATTTCCAAATGACCTCGACTCCCAACCATTTCTTGGAATGATCTGTCACTAGGTCAATGGATCTGGTAACAACTCATTCAGGGGTTCAAACTTTGGTACACAGCCATTAAAAAAAAAAAACATAGTTAGTGGTATCATGATGTGTATTCTCTATTGGAATCGATAACAGACCATTAGCCAACACAAAAAAAACAACGTGCATTTTCACCACAGGTATCGATACTTTAGTTGTATCTTGTTTTTTATACCACAGGCATCGATACTTTATTTGAATCTTTTTTTGTTAATGCTCAGTGGGTCGCCCCCGGTCAAGGTTTCGGATACGAGTGTGGCATGTCCATTAGAGCATATCGATTAATTAACCGGAACGAGACTTGTCCCGTCGCTAATATGCGGCACATGTCATTATTATCATGTCTCGACCCTTAATGCAACTGACCGTGTGACCCACACTGATCTACATAGACAAGAAGTAAGTCGTAGACACCAGCTCTTCATAAAGCTGCCAATCAATGCATTAGTACTATCCAGCCATATTGTGGACTGCTACATTGTTATTATGTCTGTTTCGGCCAATTAACTTTTGTCTCCAAAGCCATTTGTATTACTGTATTGACGAGGCCTTCCACCACGATCTGTGGTTTCATCGATATTTTAAGCCACAACTGAGCTTAGAGAAAATACAGTCAAGCTGGTCTGGCGACCATCTGGATTTCAAGACCACCTTCTGAAGCAACAGCGTTTCAGGGACGATGACCACCTCTCTTACACAGTAGCAATCGCGCTCTCGTATGTCCCAAACATAATTACACATCAAAGGATTATCAAAGTATATAATGTCGACCACAAGCCGGCAAATCCGACGCCCATGAGACTTACACAAGAGTGTATCAGTAGACCGCGAAAATAGAAGTTGTTTGTCTTGCTAACATGCCACACAGCAGCCCAAAGCCTGAGTTGCGACTACTGTACCATATTTAACCTGAGAATCATGTGAGTATGGTAGGCTATTCTCGACATCACGATCCCAAATAATCACCCATTATAAAGCAACCTCTTTCTTAAAGAACAAATGGTAGTGTTTTAAAAATATAAGATAGAGTTATTACTGGATTTTGGAGCTAGAATGAGTTGAAATAAAAAGAATGAAACAAAGGGTAACGTCTATAGTTCGAGACAGAAGTTCTTCTCACGTGGCCATACCCTGTGTTTTGCACAAGCCTCACATTCATCTTTTAAAATAACGCGGAAGACTACACATTGTTATCTATTGGAGTGTTTACATAGTATGTGACTTACTATTCACATCCTGCCAAAACGATAGATTTTTTTTTAAGAGTCATGAATTTAAAACCAAAGGTTCTCATAATGTGATGTCCGATGTCGTACCCAGCTCGTCATATGCAGTATTGAAGTTTTAGTTCCATTTTTCTTGGTCTGAGCTGTGTACTCTTTGTAATAATGTGTCAAGAGATTCGGCCTAATGAAGAGCCGTCTGAACAGTTTTTGTTTTTACTGGGGAACCTTGTTTTGAATTTTCAGACTTTCTCTTATCTTCCTGGGTCCTGACCTTCACAAAAGGACGGCCAGGAGGTTGAGAATGTTGGCCGTGTTAGGATTAAGTCTTCGCTGGCTAAACTGGACAGGCGCGCGAGCGCACGCACACACACACACACACACACACACACACACACACACACACACACACACACACACACACACACACACACACACACACACACACACACAGAGACGCTTCTGAACTAGATACCAAGACCTCGTTAAAAGACGTGGGCATTATCTTCCTTCATATAATGAGAGTTCATACTGGGACAGACAAAAAAGTGCAACAGGCAGGAGTCATGAGACGAAACAAATAAACAATGTGAAAATAGACTGGGTTAATGGGCATGACTCTGCCATCCCCCCCACGAACTGAGAACGCCGGCTGACGACGCATGCACTCTAAACTGATAACTAGCCATTTAACCCTGCCGTCTTCAGCTTATCGAAAATCAGCTTATTATGTCTACTAACAAGTGCCACTAGGAGGACGCTTGTGATATAGCAGATCTAGTTAATTGGCTGTCCTAAATGTCCCCTAAGGCAAGGTGGCCCCATTTAGAGAAAGGGGCGCTTATTTGGGTTTAATTATGAAGCCAATTGTCTGAAGGAAAAAAGAAAAAAAAACAACACCTGATTCCGGGTACAAAGAAGCCACAAGGACATATCTAATATGACTAGCAAAATATTCATAACACGGAAGTAGATTATAGCCCAATTCCAGACGTGAAATGTCAACTGTTATAATACGAGACAGACTTTAGGGAATCCTTTCCTTCAGGCCGTGTCAATGTTCATGAAAATGTCAATGTCCTTGCTCTGACACAGTGTGAGCTGGTCTAATAGAACTCAACCCGCTGAGGTATTACTAGCATGCCCGCTTCCTGTCGCTGGCAGTGACTGGTGGGGAATTGACTCTGACAACATCGTAGCAATGGTGAGTATACTTGGACGAGTATCAAAACGATGCGACTGTATAGGTATAGTTTCACACTGGTGGAACCGATGTTCTTACACTTAAATTTGGTGATACTGTACGTACAGATGGTCATGTGTTTTCATATCTGCATTTCTGCAGAACAATAGTCTGTCTGTCTGTCTTGTCTGTCTGTTTGTCTGTCTGTCTGTCTGTCTGTCTGTCTGTCTGTCTGTCTGTCTGTTATCTCGGTGTGTCCTTGTGTCTGTGTGTCTTTCTGTCTGTCTGTCTGTCTGTCTGTCTGTCTGTCTGTCCTTGTGTCTGTATGTCTTTCTGTCTGTCTGTCTGTCTGTCTGTCTGTCTGTCTGTCTGTCTGTTATCTTGGTGTGTCTTTGTGTCTATATATCTTTCTTTCTGCCTGCCTATCTATCTGTCTGCCTGCCTGCCTGCCTGCCTACCTGCCTGCCTGCCTGCCTGCCTGCCTGTCTGTCTGTCTGTCTGTCTGTCTAAGCTGAACATTGAAACGATGATGGCAAATGTACTTCATTATTATTATGTGAAAAATTATAATTGTTTTATATTATGCTATATTACTGGCCGCTGAACTACAAGAAAGAAACTGTAAACTATTTATTTTGATCACCCTTGGTTAAAATCTTTTTCACTCAATTATTACTTCCATGATAAAGGCATGAGCACAGTTGGCTTTCTAATTATTTTACTGGTCAACCGAAAACGCTTCTTCATTTAGTTTTTCTATATTACAAGATTTCCGCAGTGATGATAATATCTGATTCTGAATTTAAAGATAAGATAAGATTAAAATTAAACTTTACGATTACTCCTTACTTCATATTGCGGAAGGGAGTTTTTTATGCCGGTCAGTAGGTCTATATCCCGCAGGCTAAAATATACTTTCTTGAGCTTGTTTCAAGAATTTCATAAGACACGGATTCGGTTGTTTCTTGTTATGTATGTTTTTGGTGTTTTGTTTTTTTTTTTGCATTCTTTCATTTCTTTACTTCATACTTGTATAATGCCGTTTTATGTGGTTTTTTGGCGACTAATCTTGCAAACAAGTTTGTTTTGCTAAATAACATAATGTATAGTTTGTACTTTTACTTGACTGTTGGCGATCAAACCCATGTTAACTTGTTAAAAAGCTGCTCGCATGCTCAGTTCCTTGTCTCGATCTCGTTCAATCAAGCTGATACCGCCCGTCATGCCGAGATGTCTAGTGCCTTCCGCTCTGAGCTACGACAATACTATCACTGTGCTAGCTGAAGGCGGATGTCAACATGAAAACGAGACTGAAGGCCACCATAAAACTTCCGGTTTCAGCTCTTTACCAATCTCATCATCCCCAGTTGGAAAACAGAGCTCAGTCTAATTTATCAACTCCGTATAATCGCAACCGTTTGAGAACATGAAAAAGTTGCAATTTAAAGGAGTTGCGGTTATTGAGTGACTTAGGCACAGAAATTGACCATTTTTTTTTTGTGATGCTGGAAGTTACGGTTAAGTGGAAGTCGTCAATATCCGGATTGCAATAAAGCGGAGTTGATGATACTATGGCTATTTGGCATTAGATGTCAATCAGGTAATGAACACAATAGTGAGGAGGGTCTCAACTATAGGCCGAGACGCCGGAGGCAAAGTTTAGTAAGCACTGTTAGAGTTAATCCCACAGTCTTTCTTTCTTTCTTTCTTTCTTTCTTTCTTTCTTTCTTTCTTTCTTTCTCTCTGCTTTATTCTTCCATTTCTTTCCATCTTTCTCTTCCTTCCCCCACTTCTTTCCCTTCGTGTTCACTTTCCTTGATTTGATGTAGACTATGTATGGAAACTGTGTTATTGCCCCAGAGCCAACTACTCTTGAATCTTGAATCTTGTAGTATGCGAAAAGTTAAAAGAACTCTTCATAAATGAACAGATTACTAGAACCGGACGTGAACTGGGGAGTAGGTGGGCTATTCTTGGAAACTTCCGCAATTCGAGAGGGAGAAGGAAACACTGCATTATTAGGCGTTGCTCATATATTATAGGCTCATTAGACTTCCAGCGAGATGCAAAACTGTAGTCATTTATAGCCTTTATTCTTTTTTTATTAGCTCAAATAACTGTCAGTTACTTGTCGGTAAAAAAGTAGCATTACATCATATCTGCCATAAATGGCCATATGCCTTTAAGCGAAGCATTGTGTCACATTACTTAGGTTTAGGGTGTGTTTCCGTCGAATCCAGCATATCCCCTGAACTATCTGTTTCTTATTTTTTTTTTATATTTGTTATTGTTAATATTTTATTGTCAGTCGGATGAAATAGGGATAGCCAAGTTTCGTCACGGCATGGGCACTATTTTGTACGTTATATTTTGGAAGCAATACTGATTCGTCACAATGTCATGAGACACGTACCGTATCAGGTGGAATCACAACCTAGGGACTTCAAAGTTCTTCTTACATGACTGTCAACTAATGTATTAATGGCACTGTGGCATTAGCTATTATATATAATAGTGGACTATAATTACCCTTCGAGCTCGGATGGTTCATAGAAAGTGAGCTGAAGAAGAAAAATATAGTAGGACCGCAGTAGTAAGTATGCATTGTTGCACGCGAAAACTGTTCTTAATATTGAGTTATACTAAATTTCGAAGTCCACCTGAATAATCAAATATAGAGTTATGAAGAATCCGTGCATGTGAAATGAATATTAAATAACAAAGTATACTTAATAAATGGGTACTTAATATCGAGGTTCCATTTTATATCGAAAAAATGTCTAACGATAAGAGGGGCGTGGGATAAGAGAGGTAGGTAAAGCCAATGATCCGTTTGTAGACAGACAGACAGAGATTGTTTCATCTAGTCTGGCACTTGTCAGGAAGCACGAGATCATCATTTGGGAGAGGGAGAGGGGGGGGGGGGGCGAGAGGGAAAGCGAGAGGGAGAGCGAGAGGTTGCGGTTGTTTACTTCCGTCTGCAGTGTAAAAGTACATCAGATTGTCTACATCATCGTAAACAGATCGTAACAGATAATCCAAATGTCGATGTGATAACTAGTCTGGGATGTGAAGAGAGCTGTATGTGCTTGCTATCACCAGCAGCCAGTCGTCGGCTATACACCACAAATCTTAACCTGCCAATAATCTTGATGATCTCCCTTGCAACTTCCATTTTAATAGGTTCATAAGACGGAATTTGCGATCATTTCATGAACTTCAGTTAATCACTCACGAATTCTTTGTCAGTTATGAGTCACAGTCACTAACAGTGCAACTGATTCTGATTCTGACTTTCGGGCGGCTCGTAAGTACAAAGCATAAAGTACACTGAGGCAAATTCATTGCTTTGCTCACGTTTCCTATTTTTCGATCTTGTTTATATAGTTCAAGTTTAAGTTCAAGTTCAAAGCTTTATTTAGGCTGGTAGCCAATATTCCTGACAATACATGGCATGAATCAAAATTCATAACAATGGAAGAAAAAAAGCAAGAAAGAAGAGAGATGGGAAGAGAGCAAAGAAAGAAGGAGAGAGAGGAAGAAACACATATCTATAGCGGTAACTGACCTGTCCAGATCCAGATATAGAGTAGACTTTCCTGTCTACCTCAGATGTGGTTAGTCATAACACATTCTACTCACTATGCTTTGCATTCATTAGTTGAGAAGAAGTTCGTAGTTCTTAACAATAGAATAGAATAGAATAGAATAGAATAGAATAGAATAGAATAGAATAGAATAGAATAGCGACTCTCCAAAAATACGTCGCCGATGTTCTTTAAGTAAATTTTGGGGCGGTTTTGGAAATTTAAGAGTAGTGCACCCAGTTTAAGCGACTATATCGCCAGAAACTAACCAACCAATCAAGAGACAAGATGTGATGAGATGAGAGAATTGAGTGTATTAGGAAGCAGGTGCCATTCTGCCATTCAGCAACACTACTTCTCACTGTGGGCCGCAGCAACGGCAGGTCTTCGTTACCGGAGACACTTTCACTGCTATAGCGTTGTCAGCTGTGGGGGGACCTAAATTAGGTATTAAATGACCTAGATATATTCTGGGGTCCTTAGGAAGTCTCCAAATAAGGCATCCGGCTTTAGGGCACTATAAATACCGTCGCATGGACAACAAAATATTCCCAAACGCGGAGAAAACACTCAGTAACGATGCCACTAAAATGGAATGAATGCAACAGACTAACCCCTTCACACAGATTACGACGAAAAGGGAAGTCATGAAGTCTACCTGCTTTCTTTGCTTTTGAATGTGGGCGGAATGTAGTCAAGACATTTGTATTTGGAATCATTAACTTGAAGGTTTACGACACAGCAGCGCAGTGGTATGTTGTTTCTCATTCTCTCTCGAATGCCAAAATATAATTGTAAATAATGTACCAGATCATCTATATGACTCTGACTCTTCAAGTGGGGTATAAAAATTTACCTCTGCCAAGAATGAGATTCAATCGGAATAAATTTCCTTAGCAGGTACTTAAGTCGAAAACAAGCGGGGTCGCGTACCTGTTTCTTTTTGCTTAAAAGCAACTTTTTATACGCCCCAATGAGTTATGATTAAGCGGAGTAATTTGTTGTGTCTAGCTGAAACTCCTCATTACCATACATGAACATTTTAACATAAAGTTTTTTTTGTCAGAAACCTTGCCGAAGTTGAAGATCTCATTCATTTCAAGCACATTGACAATTTCTTGGATAGACAGTATTTTTCCCTACCGATCCTGGAAGATGAAGCGAGGCGCAAACACATTGATCGTATTCGTCTGAGGTCATTTTCACTGGACTAGTTCATTTTTTTAGGCTACAACTGGGTCTTCCTACCTAGAATCTTAGCTACTGTAAACACCCACCAACTCGTCCTAATGCTCAGGCCCGAGTCCCATATTTTCTACATATCAAATTAAACATCAAACACCAACTCCCACTTACCTCGTGATGATGCTTTTATCGTCCTCCACGATCGTTTCAATGTTATTCTTTGACACACGAGCAGTTTACAGCAAAGGGCTTGTTGTTGAAAGCAGGAGGCAGGAAGGCGGGGCAACTGTGGAAACAGAATACAAAATAGCTTGGGATGAGATTGAATGAACATTTGACGTGNGGGGGGGGGGGGGGGAGTTGAGGCTGACAAGAGAGAACGAGGAAGAGGGATGTAAGGAGGTGCTGATGACACTCACTGTCAATCATGATTAGAAACGCACACTACGACCTATTGACATCGAACTTTACGTAGACTACTCAAAGGACCTGCATATTTGTTGGACTGCTGACGTCTCGAGTCCCTTATGTTCTGTATAAAATCTTACTCACGAACTCACACACTGCGCAATCTCGCATTGTGGACTGGACCTCTCCTTTACCTAGTAGAGATAGGAACATCCTTCATCACCAGAATAAACAAGGAAGAGGAAGATTCCAAATACAAATATCTTGACTACATTCCGCCCACTTTCATATTTGGCCTTTTGTTTTCAGTATGAAATGGATTCATAATTACAGTGACTTTACTATCCAGGCTGGAATGGATTTTTAGCTTGAAGTACGAAGTTCACCTCCGGTGTGAGAGAGCAGTACATGTGAGAGAAATTAATCCATGAGTGAGTACCACTGACGTTGATATACAGTGTCTTGACAAGGTCTGGGGTCAAAATGGGACTCTGAGGAAGCCTCAGAAATTGTACTGACCATGTGTAAACACTCAGCTAACACAACACATAATTTGGGACCTAAGTAGACCATCCACGTTCGTGTCGGCGTGTAAGTTTTTCACCTCCAATACATCATATGGAATGCGAACTTATACATGCACGAACGATTAAAATTTGTTAAAGATAGTTAGTCGTATCGAAGAAACATCCACAGGATGTCAGAGATCATGTATGGTCGGTATTGTCTGTAAACAAAATCGGAGTGAGTGGGGCAGCCAGAGTAGAGTCTACGGAGCATTATTGCTGGAATGTACAATTAATCAAGACAAACATTTTTTCTGAGTTATCTCCCTTTTCCGACTGCTCAGATTTTTCATCCTAAATTTATGTTGTAAAATTCCTTCATTCCGGCAGCCTGCTTCAACCTCCCATAGGTAGTTATTACACCGACTCAAATTCTGAAGAAGAGAGACTCAACCGTCACATGAACCAGTCTATAAATAATTTCCTGTTTGTTGTGTTTTAGACGGGTAGGAAGCCTGTTGCTGGACTCTGTCATATTAAACGAAAATGTAACCCGTCTGGCTGTCCAGTCAAATTACTCTCCAGGGATAGTATGGCAGTCCGTTCAAAATACCCCTGTCCAAACAAAATACTCCTGCAGCGAACCTCAGTGCTTTGGGATTCGCCTTCTGAATACTTAAGCACAATTTTCACGTGACTAAACATACCAGCCGAAGCCTTTTTTTTAAAAATTCACTTCGCGGCTCTTGTGTCCAGACACAACGCTGATTTACCAATAACTTTAAGCATCACTCGGTCATTCACGCTTTCATGCTTCAATCTCAGGCCATGTTAACACGGGGTTGTTTGCCCTGGCTGGTTGATCCAGGATCCNGGGTGGAGGAAGTTTTGTCTGTCACGTGTGATTGATTTGTTTACTTTCAGACTGGATTGGGGGGAGGGGGGGGGTTACGTACCTTAACGAGCACCCAGTGTTTCTGACCTGAAGTTTTATCGGTTTTGAGCACTTAACCCTCTTCTGCATGACGAGTACCACTAATGCAGGAGGAGTTTTAATTTCCCTTTCAAGAGTTAATCGTTAACCCTCTCCGATAGCCACGAGTACCATTAATGAGGATGGACGATGTTCTCTTTCAAGAACTAAGATATTAAGTCATCCAAGTATACAAATAATCTTCTACAATTGGCACAAACTTCGAACTTTCCTGGGGTGAATCTGGGTCACTATTTGAGGCAAGATTAGAGAAGAGATAGGACATAATATGGAACAATATCTAGGGACCCTGTCTCTTCCCTAACCTTATTCTTAACCCTCATCTTTCCCTCAGCCTAAACCCAAGCGCACCTTGGCAATGTCGCAGTATTTTGCCAAATGGATAAGGGACACTTATTAAAAAAAACAACTGAAATTACGATTAGCTGAGATACATGCATTAAAACCAAATGCATCTAGATGTTCTTTACCCATGCATATTCACTGGAAATTACAGACAAGCAATGTTCAAAGGATATTTCCTTCTAATCGCGTAGCCACTGACAGAAAAATGCGTTTAAAATAGCCCACTCCAACAGCTCGGAGAATGAGATGGTTTTTTTTTTTGTTGTTGTTTTTATTCCAAGATTGTATAATGTTGAGATTCTGCTATCCCAGCGCCCAGATTGCCTTTGTGATGTTCAGCAGTGCCGTCGCTACGAGAATCTAGGAGTCCCCGAATTATTAGCTTTTACTGAGCCCTCTACGATCATAATGCAGTAATTTTCAGTTTTTAAGTCACGTTTTGGAAGAAAGAAAGAAAGAAAGAAAGAAAGAAAGAAAGAAAGAAAGAAAGAAAGAAAGAAAAGAATAGATGGAACAAAAAGTAAGACAGTTAATGATTCTGCTGCTGAATGCCATCCAGACACCCACAATTTCAATGCTCCTCCATTAATTCTCGCCCTTGTCCCGGAAATGACGTAATCCAGCGAGTTATGTAACAGATTGGTTTGGCGAAGACGGTGCTAATTATCAGGAGAACTCTCCCACAGATAAATGGAGCGATACCTGGCATTGTTTACCTAATGAATCTGCCTGGCGACTTGATTGTTTATTAATAAACCAAGCGACGCAGTTATTATGATGACATAGAAGAGTTGTCTCCCATCGACCAAGCCATGTTTACATTGTGGGCTGTGGGCTTACCCAATGACGGGCGAGATTATTATTGAGTATCGATACTGTTGATACACAGTACTTTCGATACAGGCATCAACATGTTAGTCCTGGAATATCTCGGCATTTAGATGCCATGTTGATTTTATCAGTTTGTTTGATGGTTTGAGGTTTGTACCAACAACTACCTTCAGTTACTGTGCATGTTCGATCATCCGGGCATCGCAAGCTACAACTCCAGCAATCATTACTTCCGCTTTCTATTTTTCCATTGTCGGAGGAATATGACTGGCTAATATGGCCTGTTACAATGGCATTTTTTTGGCTGATGTATCTTTATTTTTCAGAAGCGAGTTTTGGTGACGCAAACACAGTACTATATTGCTTATGCCTGAAATGAGCGTTGCTGGAATTGACTTATTAAGATCGGTCTATCAAGACATGGTGAGAGAATGGTCTACCAAAATCTTGTACGCCCTTGTTGAACTCATCCTCTTGCATACCAGATCTCACTAAAGACCACGTGATGTTACAGATGTACTTGATGTAGTTTAGTTATTTTGTTTCAAAACTGTCATGAAAATAACTCCAGTACCCTTTTGATGATCAGTGCTCGTGGCCGTATGCATAATCCATACGTTAGTTAACGTCTTGCGTTAACTACAGTGAACACTGCTAATGTTTTGGAAGTTTCCCGTGGTTACCAAACTGCGTTAACTAACGTAAGGATTATGCATACGGTCACAGGTCACAGGTCTACCCGTATAGAGAAAGTATTCACATCAAAACTTTAAAGTGACTATGATGTACTACCGTTCTTTGAAAGGGACCGTGGGTGACACAAATGATAACTTACACAAAAATGTATGCAGTTTGCAGCAACAATAGATACTAATGAAGACTAATTGAAAAAAAAAAAAGATACGATTTTCCAGTATGAAGGTTTAAACACAGTCTCGGGAAAATGACGATGTTACACAAAAATGTATGCAGTTTGCAGCAACAATAGATACTAATGAAGACTAATTGAAAAAAAAAAAACGATACGATTTTCCAGTATGAAGGTTTAAACACAGTCTCGGGAAAATGACGATGTTACACAAAAATGTATGCAGTTTGCAGCAACAATAGATACTAATGGAGACTAATTGAAAAAAAAAAACGATACGATTTTCCAGTATGAAGGTTTAAACACAGTCTCGGGAAAATGACGATGTTACACAAATGTATGCAGTCTGCAGCAACAATAGATACTAATGAAGACTAATTGAAAAAAAAAACGATACAATTTTCCAGTATGAAGGTTTAAACACAGTCTCGGGAAAATGACGATGTTACACAGAAATGTATGCAGTCTGCAGCAACAATAGATACTAATGAAGACTAATTGAAAAAAAAAAAAAGGGTGCGACTTTCCAGTTATGAACGTTTAAACAAAGTATCGGGAAGATGACTGTGTTTGTCGTGAGTTTTTCTCTTAAGCAACGGTGTTGAACGCACGCTTCGTGGCATTCAAGAACCATAAATTGGCGACTTAAAGAAATTACTTTAATGCAGAGACGTCTGGACAAAATGTGATAACCCAAAGTATGACAAACCTGAGGATAAAATATTGTGTGCTCAGCCTACAAAATTTCACTAGTATGTGTACCGAGATTTTTGATCATTACGTTGAACGTTTCGTCCCTGCCTTTCTTGTGTCAGGATCGAAATAAATGTAGTTTCTATATTCTCGATACTTGGATAATGAAGGCAGAGTATCTCAATACTTGAGAGTACGGTAGACCTGCCTTATCAGATAATAGCATCTGCTTCCCAGCATCATTCGACAGGCATCAGTCTTTAGATCTAACAACCTTGAATACCTTTCATCACACCTGCAGTTTGTGTGGCCGTTCGCCGGAATAACGCCGTATGCAGAAGAATGTAAAAGTAAATGATGTAGGTCAGTCTGCCATTCATAACCGCCCGCCCTTTGACAAAGCTTACCTAAAAACTTGGAAATTAGTTAGAGATGAGTGTGGCAAATTGGTCACTCACGAAGATTACTGCTGCCAATAAACCAGCATAGTCAGAAAATGTTAGTATGGCAAACTGATCGACATACCCTGAAAGAGTTACCATAACCAAATAGATTAAGTGAAACTACGTGTTTCTTTCCTTTTGTAAATAACAATTTTAAAAATGTTTGTGAAATACCATTGCCCTTGTGATTAAAAATTCAAGGGACCAAGTATGTATATTGCTGCTTTGTATTACATTGTCATAAAAATGCTTGTCATCTTGCTGATACGTGGTGAACGAGACCCCGTGTACACAAAACAAAAATAAAAATATCACCGATTAAGTGCAACAAAGTTTAAATAATACAACCATTCTTCGGAACAAGAAGTTTAGCCAAACTCTTATCATTCAAAGACCGCGTTTCTCATATTAGAACTTCTTGCCCACTAGACTAGGTCAAGAAAGTAGGTAACTGAGGCCAGTTATAAGAGAGAGAGAGAATGATCATGAATAATATATAATAATTGATAAACAAGTAACTGAAACTGGATGGTGTTCTTGATTTCGCCGTACCTGAAGCCTTTCCCCACCCCATTTCCTTTACTAAATCACTGACAAACGCTCACTCACTTACGGCGAAATCGAGTTCATCCGAAACTGGAAACTGTGCCACTGGGATTTTTCACCCAGCATTTGAATCAAATGACAATCCCAAGATTAAACTAGATTGTAGTTATTCAAACCCCTGAGCTATCAGCTTGCAAGTTGAATAATACTCACCATTACAGAAAATAAGTGCTTGCATCCTGAACATGATGTTTAGATCATTGTGAACGTTGGTCGATTTTCTTTAACACTACGCGACCCATTTCTTTCAGAATTTGATATTTTTTATGACGTCTGAGCCACTGGATTGCTGTGTTGCCAACTTGTCCCCAACAAAAAGTGATCCAAAATCAGATGTCTCATTGTGAGACGACATCGTGAGTTCAGACGTAAGGGAAACTTTTCAGGGAAACTTGCGGACCCGCTGCCTTGATATGGATAGGAAGCTTAAAGGGCCAGGATAAATCTTTGAGTGTACTTTGACCAGTTAGTCACAATAATCATTCCTTTAAAAAAAAAAAAAACCACAGAAATTCACTTTCAAGTAAACAACCATTATGTCTTAAGGGGAAGGGTATTCCCACGACAATTCGTATTAAATTAGGTATTTTCAGCTCCATCACGTGACCTAGGAAATCTTGCTCATATGTTGGTTTGTATACATACTCTGCTTATATATGATTACTCGTCATTTATCAAAATATCCTAGCAATCCCTAGATCACGTGGTGTAACTGACCCGTCTGAAAATACCTCATTACGTGAAAATATTTCATCAACGCCGGTCGACTCTTTGGCGACTTGTTTATATGTATATCCTTGAGTTCCGGCTTCGCAATCTCAACAAAATTATTGGTCATGTATTGAGTTTACATAACACAACATAACGTCAGACGGCATTCTCAGTCGGAGTCTGCGATTTCACAATATGCATTCGAAATGGTTCATTATAGGCTTATGATTTTGGGAGTCATCGGTGAAATATGGGTAAACTTTGTGAATCGTGCTTAATTTTGCATGTACAGTATATGCACTCATGGGGCCATGATGTTACGCAATGTGGCTTAGCATGTTTTCTCGGGGGTGGATGAAA
>JAWQUT010000008.1:1394915-1407156 GCA_033807755.1 Ellobium chinense | reverse complement strand
TCAAATTCCCCAAAATATCTTTCCATTCATATTTTATCCAGAGATGTTTTTTAAAAATGCGTCGATTTTTGCGTCCATTAATCGGATAGACCCTTCCGATGTCTGTGGTATGCAGCGAGCGGCTGAGACACTTCCAACCAAGTGATTAAGATCAAGGAGTTCAGGTCGAGAAAGTTGTTCATTCAACCTTTTTCTTTCCACTTTCTTACAAGTCGTTTATCTGCTCATGAAAATCCCAGAGAGAGAAGTTTGGCATCAATGGAAAAAAACCCGGTCCAGTCTGACATTTTTTATTAGGATGATGGAGGTATGAATGGGTAGATGTCTGGTTTCAATCTAACAATAGGTCATTGTACTTTGAGGACTTAAGGGTCATTCAAATCTAAAAGAAATGTTTATTACAGAAGGAATATAACATATTCCAAATTTCATGATTGTAGAATGCTGTCTTCAAGTTCAGATAACATAAAATATTAGGAGTAACCCCTGTATTGCTACCAGACCAGACAGATTAGACAAATCTCTAGAAAACATAATACGGCCAGAGGCCAGAAACACAAATTGAACAATGTAAGCTCTAAAGTTTGAAAAGGAGTAGAATCTTAAATGCCACTTTCCAAGTTTGAGCCCGCACTCTATTCTGTAGAAAAGAAACTATGAGGATTACCGTAAAAAAACGGGATACATTTTTTTTTTAATGCAGGGAAAGCTTTTGCAAAGTGAAATACAAAGGTAGAAGTTCACGGAAGACAAAAATGCGTAACAATAAATTACAATACTGGAGAAATTGCGTCACCTTTTCACAACAAGTTTATTTAAAGCTATTTGTACAAAATAGTACATAAAAGCATGAAACAGGAGAACACACACTTACAAACTGACGACACTCTATATAGAAATGACACACGCAAACCGGATTTGACTTAATTACTGTGGCCTAAACAAAAGATTCCATTACAATATTAAAAAAGCAACATAATCTTTTAAGTTCCATAGTATTCTCTGACTGCATCAGTTTCCAATATTTCAACGTATTCGGTCCAGTAAAGTATTTCTTATCTATGTATTTCATTCTTTCCCTGGGTAAAATGAGGGCAGTCTAGTAAATAATGAAATTCATCTCCTATTCTGTTCGGACACGCTTCTGACAGAGCACGGAAACGCATATTGATGGCAAAGCGATAAAAAGTTATTGTGTGTCTATGAAACTGAGTGGAATAATTGGCGAATGTTAGATTTTTAACATGTCAACATGCGCCTTGATCTCATAAACAACATGATACGTGAATTCAAACATGGCCGAATTCTAACTTAAGCCCTTTTCACAGCAGAGTGACGAGTGTCAGTAAATCATGACGTATTGCTTGAGACGAAATTGAGAGACAGAAGTGTTGTTTGTTTTGAGTTACTAGCCAGTCATGGTTAAGTGGTTTCCCCTAGTAATAATAGGCTAAACGATCAAAAGAGAGCGTATGTGGAATCATACAACAGTCTATATTAACAGCCATTTTTACAGCCTTGTTTTTCTATTAATCCTATATTTAGAACATCTTTAACATTCTCTTCACCGTCTACAGAAAACAAACAATAATTTGCCTGATTTCACGGAACATCACGCGGCACTAACTTCTGAATAGATTCACACAGCGGGCGTGATGGCATACTAGATGATCCTAACCTACGAACTAGGTCAATTACAAGCTAAAAATACGACAGAAGGGATCAGTTTGTTCGGAATGTTTACTCAGATTCTGCTAGCATCATCGAGATTTATAGATGTGGTCAGAAACTTCAGGTCGTAAACTTTCTATGAAGAATTCGACCTCTTCTTACGGCCCAGTTATTCAACAAAACTTCTTGTTGTGGAACGCAGCGTTAATGATCCGTTGGACGCTAACGATTAACCTTGGCATCAAACTGGCGCCCGTCTTGCACTACGCGTTCATGGTGGGTTCACAGACGATAGAAGATTAATGTTCTTTGCTAACATGGCGTGAGAATCGTGCAGACAATGTTAACAATGCAAGGTTTACCAAGTGCAAGAAAACATCAAGAAACACATGACCTATAAATTCGCGTTACTGATGCTCTACTTACTGATCTCCTACAAAACAGCCTAAGACAAACTTTTGAAAACTGATATAATATAACCTTCCAATGACATGACAGTGTCCTGGCTTAGGGATACTGATAGCCGTGATTCTTTCAGCAAAGAGAGCAAGGAACAGAGAGACAGTAAAGTGTTGGATGTGAGCATGCAAATGCTGTAGTTGACCAAAGTCATCCCAACTAAAGGATAATGGGACAGCAATTAAAAAAACAACGTATTGACCAAAACCCAGGAAGGAATGTAGTTTATTTACTGATCTTAAAAATCTGATTCTTCTACCACCCAAATCAAATGAGGGGATGGAAAACTGGAGACAAACAAGACCATATTTGCAGACAGTATTTTATAGCTACGTGAATTCATAGCAGTTTTTAACCTTTGGTGGTTAAGGGCTAGACTATCTAAGATTTCCTGGCGCATTCACCCGCAATTTATGATTGTGTTTGTGGTTGGGACTTGCTGAGAGGGAAGGGAAAACTNCTCTCTCTCCCTCCCCTCTCTCCCTCCCCTCTCTCCTCCGTAACCCACATACACCCACAAAAAGAAAAAGGCAACATGACATGATGGTCCAGTCGAGTCCCTTGGAATGTGGTAGAGAACTGGAAAACTATTTTTATTGATGGAAACATCTTCTTACAGGAACTTGGTGCTGTTTCATTCTCAGTAGAAGCAATGTAACCCCAAAGTTGAAAAATCTAAAAAATAACGAGGCATTAAGCAAAAATGGGGAAAAACGTTTAATCTGTAGAGATTTACAGGGTGATTTTTAAAAAATGCAACTTTTTGCCTTCTGAATAACTTGCTTGAATGATAAGCAAAGTTTGCATAATTTTAAGGGTAAAATTCATTCAAAGGGATTTTGTTTGATATAAAACGTTTCAACATCGCGCATCGGTGCAAACATTGTTACAAGCAAAATAACACATTGCTATATTCTAAAGGAAAAATGGAAATGACGGTGTCATAATGACGCTTAAAGTCATAGAAATCAAATATGCGGGTGTTTCATGGTAAAACAGTGTCTTGAGAATTTATTTCTTTAGTAATGAATACAGAAATCATGAAGGCAGCACAAACAAAAAATGGATTTGTTGTTAGCAACGCCAGCTCAAAAAGTCTGTCCGTCTTCTCTATGCATTATTGGAACAAATTCTCAATTTCTCCCCACATGTATTGATGGGGCATTTTCTACTGCAGTTTTAACCACTACCTTCAGTGTGAAGATATCTTCAGAATCTGGACAACACTTTCGTTGCAGATTCCTCATATTTCAATTTCAGGGGACTAAGCGAAGTTGGGGTTCTAACGTTCGAAATTTTTATCTTTCTTGTTTTCCAGTTGCCATCAAACACTCTTAAACTTAAGCCTGATTCATCATATATAGATATATACGTTGTTTATTGACGTAAATCTTCTCATTCAACTCTTTCATTCTTCAAGAACTTACTCAGAATGTATGTCGCCGGGCAACAGTCTTACTGAGAGCAGAAAATCTGAAATGAAATCTAGATCTAGACTAGTCTGAACTAATCTAAAGCAAAACTTCTTCGGGAAATGGGAGTGCCATTATTTATAGCCCAAATCTGAAGATAAAGCACAGCTAGCCGATTTGTTAGCAACAGTCTTGGTTATAGTTGTAGTATTTTCATAAGAGCAGGTCAGGCACCGTGGTTGGCATGTTGATTGTTTGTCACGCACGATTGATGAGCTGCATCTCACGAGTGAGTGAGTGAGCCGCATTTCGACAAGGTACTGCTCATTCCAAGGTGCGGGTAGGTAAGCAAAACTCCTTTGACTGAACACGTGCAGTAGTGAAGAGGTAAACAAGCGAATCTTTTCAAGTGGTGCTGGCCTACATTCTTACATTGAGATGAGCAGTGTTTCTCAATAGCAACGATGCCTCGTAGATACCTTTTGAGGGGAGGGGAGGGGGCATGGGGAGTGTAGGAGAGTAGGACCTCACCCTTTCCCCCTCCTTCTTCCATACTCACCCACACACATGCACGTACAAGCAATTCCGGTTTTTGACATGCCGGGTAATGAGTTTTGGTACCCACGAAACGTAAGAGATTGATAGGCTGCATTGTTCATGTTAACTGTTTTGGAACCAACATTGTGTAGTGGCATTCAGGGCATTTCCATATATCTGTCTCACTTTCTATTCCAGCAGTACATCAGAGAGTAATCTTGGCAGGGTTTGGTGGGTTGTTGTTGCTTTTTTTTTTGTAAAATCTAAGAAAAGTGTTGACTAATTCAAGTTTTGAGTTCGAGAGCTATTTGTCATGAATTCGAGTTTCCGATTAACGTCGTCGCCACTGTAAATTGAATAGCATATTAAATTCAGTTTCAAGCTCGAATTCAAGTTTACAACATCAACAACACGAAAACAAACAAACAAACAAAAAATACATGAAAGATTCATTTTCATGTCATACAGACCCTATAGTTCAATACATTGTGACAATTTGTCTCGGCTCGAATCTAATATCTAAATTATATCTACTTTTATGTGATAAAAAGATATAATTAATTATATGCAATGAATTTAGTGCTTATTCTTGCTTATCATTTACAGTCCCATCTTAGTGTCAATTGTGGGTCATTCTCGATGATAGGCCGATACCTCAGTTTAAGGTATCGTGATAATTAGCGTTAACGCGCTAAGTACCGCTGTAAGTATCGAAACTATCGACAGTTTCGATACTCAGAAACGATACTGCTAGCCAATATCCATTCCGAGCTTTTCGAGAAAGACATGATTCCGCTCCTCTCACCCACAATTCCATGATTATTCTGAAATCTATTATAAGACTACTAGCCTTCTGTTCAGCTTCAGGAAGACTCCAGCCATTCAGCTCCTTTTTTTTTTGTTGAGTAGCGGCGTAGTTGTGTACTGACATCAATCTGATTCTGAGCTGACGGCGAGGCAGTGAATGCCGACACAGAGGTCGCGAGTTCCTGTCCCACATTTGTAGCTTTAGCATTTGCTCCTTTAACCCTATCTTCTGTGAGCATCAGTTTGTGAGTACTCACTATCCACTTCTGTTTCTTAGTGCTCTGCTTCCATCTTGTACTACACCTATAATATCTTCCGGTTTGAGGCATTACATCATATGAATCAAGTTACGACGAAATCAGGATAGTATGCAGCCCTCCTTTTGGCATCAAGTGACTTAATATTAAATAAAAGATAAAAAAGTCATTTTTATTTCCCGTATAGGAATTAATTGTTTAACGTTAAACAAAGTAATACATTTCATTCATGGCATATACACATACAAGGGCACACATAATACATAGAATATGTCTAGCATCGTAAACCATTATGTCCATTATACAGTCATGTATTTTATTTTATTTTAAGAGTTCACACACAGTTTCGGCTAATGTCATCGGAACCTGCCTAATTTTTCCGAAGAAAATGATATTTTCTAAAGAAAATGAAATTGCAGTTGTATCTACTTGTGGAATGTAGTGTTTCGGTTCAGCACGAATGAAAGAGACACACAGAGTACAGCGAAAAACCCTCCTGTTTTATAATGGGACCAATGTGAACAATTGGATAAGCATGACTATCATAACAGATGCCATGGAGTGTTACCTCCCACACACATCATTTTAAGTATCGCTAGTACCGTCTGCTGCAATGAAATACAGACTTAAACTGTATTAGGTCCGCCTGCAGCTGACAACGCAGAGATCAGTATGAGTCTATCGAGCCGGCTATGACTTCACCTTACTGAGGTCCGTTCCTCAATACACTCAAAAGTAACTGAATGAGTCCACTGATGTCGTGCTGAGAGTATATTTTTCAATAACTCGTCATTAGCACTGGACGATGAGACTTGCACTCGTGCACCAGTTACGAAGACTGACCTGAGGCATTATGAAGGGTACTGCGAAACACTGGTAATGATTGGAATGACTCCAAGAACACTTAATAACATGATTATGATACCAGACACCATAAACTGTCAAGCCCCACACGAGTAATAATTATGAAATACGCTTGTACCATTTGCTGCAATGTTATAGACTTAAATTGTATTAGGTCCACCCGCAGCTGACAACGCAGAGATCGGTAAGAGTTTGTGACGTAGGATATGATTTCACACAGATCCGCTACGAAATGAACTCAAAAGTAGCTGAATTTAAGTCCACTGATATCCGAGCCTCTACTCACTCATTTGATAATCATCCATCTACTCATTCATCCAGCTGATCATTGCTAAGCACCATGACTGGATAAAGACATTCGCATTCGCATGACTGAATCTGAGCAAAAAAAAAAAAAGACACACACTTCTCCCAGCCATACTCTTCTGCGTTGCCCAGTTATTCAGACACATTATTCATTACCTGTCATCTTTATCCAAGGTCAGCGAGCCATCCAATTTCGTATAACGTGCCAGTTTACGCGGGGTGCAGTATTGCCTATTAGATGTATTTGTAGAAGGACAGACAGACAGACAGACTGATAACTTGGATTAGATTAGACAGACATACAGACATATAGTTAAGTAGATAGGGAGGGAGGTAGGATAGACAGAAATGAGAGCCTTATCAAACACACGTGAGCTAAAAACCAGTTTCTGAGAACGCCGGGGTTATTCCTAGTACTACTACAGCGTCCACCATTTCCACATGTATGACTGGACATACTTAAGACAAACAATAAATTCGGCAAATGTTATTTCTGCTCTGCAGGATAGCTTTGTATCTGTTATAACGTATTCATGGTAATGGCGTCTAGGATAGCCGGCATTATGACGGAACAATCACGTCTCATAAGTGGAAAAAACTGGTCGTGGTATAACTTCAGTTATGTTTTAGAGCCACGGCTTGCTTTGTACTTGCAATCATATCACTAGTGCATGCTACAAATATGTTCTATTCGTGACCACTGGGCGCTCTGGTAAATTAAACGTCTAGACTGGTACCGGCTATGTCCATCTTTTTCGTTCCTTGCTTCACAATACGCCACTGTCCATATTGCACTGCATTGTTTGTAACGTCATAAAAACAGCACGTGACGTCCGAAATACAGCACGTGACTCAGTCAAGGAAGTAATGCATAGACTTCATCATTGCAGCGAGATTCCTAGCTGGGACTGAACTCATGTTTTTCCTCTGTGCACTGTAGACAGGGCAATCTTAGAAAAGACAGCGTAATGACAGAAATGGCTTGGGCACAGCAGGTCGTTCAGGCTGAAGGTGATAAAATGGCTATAGACAGTTGATAGAGGGGAAGAACATGAGAATATTAAATGTGAACATTTAACTTATCGGCTTCCCAATGGCCATTCCAGTACAGCTTAATATATTCCTCTTCTTTGCTGACCTTTCCTTTTCTAACGACAACCATTTTTTTTAGAGACGTCTTCACGCCGACAAGGGAGGTAAGGGTGGTATTGGGTTGTAACGTTTTTGAGTATTGACACCTTCGATACTTTTGAATTTCGAATCAGTTTTGAAAGTTTCGGGAGTATGGCAAATATCGGAAGTATCCAAAGTATCCGAATTTTTTAAAGTATCGAAAGTATCGAAGTATTTAAAGTAACGGGAATATCTCATGTATCGAATAAATGTATCAGAAATATCGAAAATCTTATAGCTTAATATCAGAATCGAAATAGAATCGATAGTTTCNTGGAATGACTCCAAGAACACTTAATAACATGATTATGATACCAGACACCATAAACTGTCAGGCCCCACACGAGTAATAATTATGAAATACGCTAGTACCATTTGCTGCAATGTTATAGACTTAAATTGTATTAGGTCCACCCGCAGCTGACAACGCAGAGATCGGTAAGAGTTTGTGACGTAGGATATGATTTCGCAGAGATCCGCTACGAAATGAACTCAAAGGTTGCTGAATTTAAGTCCACTGATATCTGAGCCACTACTCACTCATTTGATAATCATCCATCTACTCATTCATCCAGCTGATCATTGCTAAGCACCATGACTGAATAGACATTTAATTTGCATTCGCACGACTGAATCTGAGCACAAAAAAAGGAAAAAAAAAGGAAAAAAAAAAAAAGAAGAAAAAAAAAAGAGACAAACACTCCTCCCAGCCATACTCTTCTGCGTTGCCCAGTTATTCAGACACATTACTCATTACCTGTCATCTTTATCCAAGGTCAGCGAGCCATCCAATTTCGTATAACGTGCCAGTTTACGCGGGGTGCCATATTGCCTATTAGATGTATTTGTAGAAGGACAGACAGACAGACAGACAGACAGACAGACAGACAGACAGACAGACAGACAGACGGGCGGACAGACTGATAGCTTGGATTAGATTAGACATGAGGGAGGTAGGATAGACAGAGATGAGAGCCTTATCAAACACACGTGAGCTAAAAACCAGTTTCTGAGAACGCCGGGGCTATTCCTAGTACTACTACAGCGTCCACCATTTCCACATGTATGACTGGACATACTGAAGATAAACAATAAATTCGGCAAACGTTATTTCTGTTCTGCAGGATAGCTTTGTATCTGTTATAACGTATTCATGGTAACGGCGTCTTTGCAGCACTAGGATAGCCGGCATTATGACGGAACAATCACGTCTCATAAGTGGAAAAAACTGGCCGTGGTATAACTTCGGTTATGTTTTAGAGCCACAGCTTGCTTTGTACTTGCAATCATATCACTAGTGCATGCTACAAATATGTTCTATTTCGTGACCACTGGGCGCTCTAGCAAATTAAACGTCTAGACTGGTACCGGCTATGTCCATCTTTTTTGTTCCTTGCTTCACAATACGCCACTGTCCATATTGCACTGCATTGACTGTAACGTCATAAAAACAGCACGTGACGTCCGAAATACAGCACGTGACTCAATCAAGGAAGTAATGCATAGACTTCATCATTGCAGCGAGATTCCTAGCTGGGACTGAACTCATGTTTTTCCTCTGTGCACTGTAGACAGGGCAATCTTAGAAAAGACAGCGTAATGACAGAAATGGCTTGGGCACAGCAGGTCGTTCAGGCTGAAGGTGATAAAATGGCTATAGCCAGTTGATAGAGGGGAAGAACATGAGAATATTAAATGTGAACATTTAACTTATCGGCTTCCCAATGGCCATTCCAGTACAGCTTAATATATTCCTCTTCTTTGCTGACCTTTCCTTTTCTAACGACAACCATTTTTTTTAGAGACGTCTTCACGCCGACAAGGGAGGTAAGGGTGGTATTGGGTTGTAACGTTTTTGAGTATTGACACCTTCGATACTTTTGAATTTCGAATCAGTTTTGAAAGTTTCGGGAGTATGGCAAATATCGGAAGTATCCAAAGTATCCGAATTTTTTAAAGTATCGAAAGTATTGAAGTATTTAAAGTAACGGGAATATCTCATGTATCGAATAAATGTATCAGAAATATCGAAAATCTTATAGCTTAATATCAGAATCGAAATAGAATCGATAGTTTCCATACTAAGAAATCGAAGGCTTAGTACCGCGCTATTACAAAATTAAGATATCGGCCCACCACAAGGTAGAGGACAGTGTCTTGGAGAAAAGACGTCTCCTGGGGGAAAAGTATAGCACTGCAATGATTTAGACGTAGAGATGCAGACATGACAAAGCTACGGGTGCGTTAATCTTCTTAAAACCCTTGTCCTGTCTGCCACACTCTTTAAGTTTTCTCGGCAGCCGCGAAAAGTTCAAGGGGTATTAGGAGAGGCTATGTTGGCGGGTACGGTGGCTTAAGTGTGTCAATATTTTTAGGAGAGGCCAGAGGATCAGGCCCTAAAGTAGACGTTAAGTTTGTTGTTATTTTTTGATGGGGCCAGTTGTAATGATGTCTGTCCTCTACAGGGGGTCTGGGGTGGACTGGGGATATACCAGGAAAAGGAGAACAAGGAGGGTGAAAAGAATGGAAAAGGAAAGGAAAATGAAAGGAAAGGAGAGAATGGAAAGGGAGGGGCATGACTAGAAAAGGAGAAGGAAAGGGAGGATAGAAAGGAAAAGGGAAACCAGGGTCACCCAAACACGAACAAATTTAAGAAACTTATGGGGACAAAAAGGAGTAGCCTACTGGAAAAACTTTGCACTCTTATTAGAAGTGTTACTGAAAATGTAGGAACTCTGTCATACGACTAACCTTACGAACATTTCTGTAAGCTTGGTGCTCTCAACTGACGTCCCAACTCTACAGTAGTAAGTATATAATTGTGACTTTGCCTCTATTTATCTGACTTAGTTCCATCAGTTATGTATTACATGTTTTGCAATTTTGCTATGTTGTTTGCTCGCATATGCGATTGTATAAAAGCTAATAAATTTAACTGAATTGGACTGAATTGAACGGAACTTAACTCAACTGATTTGAATTAAATTGAAAGAGTGTATATTCACCGGTTTATAATAAAAACTAGGAGGGTGCTGCGGGGGAAGGTATTGATAAGGTCTGCCACCAACGTCTGAAAGGAATACGAAGGGCCTTCATGAGTTTCAAGTTAATCGGAAAAGTCTGGCATAGTAAGACGTAGGCGTGGTTGCTGACGGTGATCTACGGCCAGACCAGAAACATAGCCTTAGTAATATCTTGCATAAAACTAGCACTTTTAGCTAGTAGACGAGGGGTTGGGGAAGGGTATGGGTCAGTGTTGAACTTCTTCGTGCCCCTCTCAAGATATATGGGGTAGTCCCGGAAGGCATTATTCATGCATTTTTTGTCTGTCCTTATCCTTTTCGGAAACGCATAGACGTTGATAGTTCCTTGGCTAGGATGCTGACAGCTATGAATAATTATACTATAATATTTGTTGCAATCTCCCGAATTCTACAAGTTAGATCATCGTTTTGTTTCCTTTTCAGTATTTAGACTACTAAGAGATCGATAGAAAATAAAACCGAGCAAGCAATGCAGTAATGTCATGAAGTCCATTCTATACTTGAAGGGCTTCGTAGCAAAAACGCATTATACACCATTCGGGGTTTGTGGCAAAACAGACCAGATTCAAAGCATATTTTTATGTGAAAGGCGAAATTTAAGTCTTAAATAATAGAGATCAAATGTCTTTCTATGGAATGGAAATACATGTATACTAAATACTCTACTGCTACATGAAGTATGTAGAATAAGCTAAAAATTCATGTTGATGGATAACGCGTTTTGCCATGAAACCCTTCACTTTCTTTATGGTCCGTCAATCGTCATGTTAAACCAATGATAGCTATGAACCATGTATTGCGTTACTATAACTGGATACTGATTTCATGTCGTCTTCTATTTTCCACACTTTAACAAACGGGAAGCGGGTCGTGTGGTATCAAGAAAAGTCGTTACTTCAAAAGGATGGGATATAAAAAGTATCATACGTTTGGCCTGCAATCCCAAGACCGATAAGTACTATATATATATGTGACTTTCTGGTTGTTTTAAGAACTTGCGCTAAAAGCACCCCGGCATGCGCAGAGCATGTAAACATTGTGGGAGCAACAATCTCCTACTTATGTGAAGGAACTGAAAATATTTACCTGTATATCACTGCCTTGCAATTTTGTTTGCCATCTTAAGTCGTGGATCTACATAATTTTTTTTTTGTTGTTTTAATTACACACATGCACGATGCCAGCAAAATAAACATGATACTATAGGAAAAGCAAAGCACTGTGGTCTCATTCTCACCAAGGAAATAAATCAGACAGACATCATACAATGGCGGATATCCGGTTATTTTCGGAAACTGAATACAGCCGAGTAGATGCATTCCCACTTCTCGTTCTCAGTTGTGACCGTATGCATTATCCTTGCATTAACTAAGGGGAACTCCATTAATGTTTTCGGGTTTTCCCGTGGTTACTGCAATGCGTTCATTAACACAATTATTAGGCAAACCTCCACTGGTCTCTGGTGGCTGCTGTTTGGTTGTGATTTTTCCTAACATCCTTAACATCCTTAATACTCCATTCCTCCCTCTCCATCCTTGCCTCATCCCCCCCCCCCCCNTCACTCCCCCTTCCGAAAAAAAAAATCCTAAAACATTGCAGAGGTTCGCGGACGTCAACTACGGCCAAATCATCGTTAAAGATCGTGATAAAAAAAAAGAAGGATAGGGCTAATGGTAATGATCATAGCCAGGGTGATAATTACCCCCCCCCC
>JAWQUT010000008.1:1356324-1378507 GCA_033807755.1 Ellobium chinense | reverse complement strand
CAACATACACACGCTTTTCTTGTAGCGCGGGATACCCCGGATAGCCTTGAATATGGAGAAAAGATGAACGAGCAACCACTTGAGAAGGAACTAAGTGAGAAAGCCTAGGGAGAAGGAGAGTTTGGGGTGGGGGGAGGGAAGAGAGGAGGGGTATGGAGGCGGGAAAGGGTCTATAGTAATAAAATCAAAACTTTACGACATTACATCTCCCTTTCTCTGTTCCTTGATTATTAGTTATTGTACCCTTATGACCGTAACATGTCATGTATTGCTTGGGAATGATTGTTTCCGGGAGGTTATTGCGTGAACTGTATAAAAATTTTAAACATTTCGAAAGTATGATTTCAGTAAACGAATTACGAAATATTCAGTTTTCGATCTAATTTCACAAAGGGTTTTCGAGAGATGCATCAGAGTCACAATTGCCAGGGCGTTGGGCGCTCTCCCTCTTTCTCTCTCTCTCTCTCTCTCTCTCTCTCTCTCTCCCTCTTTCTCTCGCTATCTCTCCCTCTCATTGATCACTGTTCTCAATGTCAGTATGCCCTGTAAATTCAGTTGTCCAGCTATTCAATCCCATTCTACGAATGGGAAGACAGCCACTTGCAAAAAACATATTTCTTAAGAAAGAGTCAGGCTGTGCCTTTCACGTCTCGACATTTTCACATCAGTTACAAAAATTGGTTCCATTGGAGCTTTTGCATAGGCCATCTCCTTCTCGAACGGAAATAATTGCTGACAAAATCTGCCGACATAATGACCGACTGTTGTTTTCGTACAGTGGCATGATTGTCTAACAAGATGATCTGTCGCTGCTACATCTGTCGGAGATATTTTGACAAAGAAACAGAATGCCATGACCTGAAATCTAGGCCCAGGTGACCTATCGTTTCTAACGTGATAAAATAGCCTCTGACATCCTCCCAACAAAGATAACAAGTATATTAGATCCATCACACGTCGTCCTCGCGTTGAAGTGACCTCTCTTTAATGGAGGTTACAAAGCTGTTCTCCGCCCAAAAAAGCATATCATCATATTCATCGGCAGTTCGCCGATCTCATTTGAGTGAGTTTTTCAGGAGAGAGAAATAACTGTATTAGACAACGCACGAAAATGATGCCAATCTCAAACTCTGACACTGTTGTTTTTTTTCCTGCTAAATTAGAGGGAAACTCTGAAAGTGTACATGGATTAGCGTTAAAGGCAGCTTCAAGGTTCATACCGAGGTTAGGGAAACGAGAAGATCCCCGGATTTTATTCACGAATTCTTCGAAAGGTGCTATCTCGGCGTTAACCCTATCTCTAGCACTAACCCAAATACTTCTTGGGAGACTCTCAAGATTTTGCCAGGGGACGTAGAACACGTGTAAATTAAGGTGACGAGATGTGTAAAAGATGAACTCACAGTCTGGACATTTTAAATGGGAGTTTAAGATGGGGATCGAAAAGAAGAGCCTTACATTGTCACTATCTTAAACACACACACACACACACACACACACACTTCAAGAAGAAGCCTGCTGCTGCTGACAGGATTTGAACCCGAGACCTAGCTCATCGTTAGGTAAGTAAATGCTTTACCTCTGGACCACTCAATAAACAGATGCTGGGGGATGTGTTAGTACTGTCATATCGGTCCAACAATAACGGTACGACCAGGACTACTGTACGTTACTTCGACAAGCTCTGGCAAACATTCGGAGCGCCATATCATTTTCGTGGCGTGTACACATGGTCAGCTGAGAGGGTAGGAATATCTATGCCATGAGAAAAAGGAATCCCCATTATTCATGAGTGAAATCATGGTCGTGCAGTGCCACCCTTGTCTGATGTTGAACTGAGGAGAACACATCTCTTTATTCTCTATCCCACCGGTTCATAGTACGGAGGTCATGAACTTTCGTGAACTAGATTCACTCCAACATGTTCCAGCTTTTAAGTTTTAACAACCAGAATAAAAAAAATGGCAGATGGATACGGGGAAGGGATGGAGCAGACCTGTGCCACTGGAAACCACAAAACAATGCCTCCAGCTACTTCTCCCAGCATCCGAGTCATTTCTGCGACGGAAATTAGAATAGCTTAGATACTAACAGGCCCAGGGGTATGACAGAGGTGGCCATTCTGAAGAGTAACCAGTCTGGTACCTTTTGTTGTAGGAAAGAAAGACAGAAATGAAGTAGAGGGCACTACACTCACAGCTTCAGTTGTCAGGAAAATTGATCTATCGACTGCAACTCGCAAATAACTAATTACAGTTAAATTTGCATAGAGCAGTTCAAAGTTGTATGGCTTTTTAGAAAAAATAACTACTTTTTGGCATCGATACTGGTCCAGAGAATAAAATAAAATATAAACAAACGCATAGTGGTCATTTTTCGACTCTGTGAACAATTACTAAGCTCTCTTATTCATTCTGAGACATCACACTCACTCTTTTGAACAACTTCCACAGCAAGGAAGAATAGACATCCTCCTGCTTAAAAAAAGATGGCCCCAGTTTTCCATGCTCTTCAAATGTTGGCACTTCGGATCTTTCTTTGTTTAAAAGAAGTTTTACATTTACTTCCAACGAATGCGTCTGAACACAAAAAAAAGAGCAGTTTGAAAGAACGAAGAGGTGATCGATCTGGTGCTTGCATTACATAAATATGCCTGCAAATTTGCTGGCCCTGCAGCTAGCAAGGCAAAATGATTGAAGCTCCAGTTTCTGAGGGGTAAAGCTGGGACTGAAACGTCTGGTACCCTATAGCGGATGATCATGCGACCTTATAGACACCTCTCTGAACTGTTTTTATCTCGTGGTGAGATTCCTGTGTTTCATCGTCTTAGCTTTGTGTGAAGATTGAGTATTAGCGATGATTGCAAAAATGAGGAATCAATACTTGATGAGACTGCAAATTTTGGTAATTTCGTCCTGTGTGCCGCGTAAGATCGATTTTATTCCGCAATATCCTTGTAGAAAAAATTAGCTTAGACTGAGGCGATCTGTCAGTTACCAGCAACAATGGATACTGATGGTCTCTGTGCTGCAAATTAAAGGTGTTTTAAGACGTATCTTCAGTAATTAGCCCTGCCTCTGTTCTGTCTTTTTTTTTTTGTACACGAAGCCTCATAAACTTTTAGTAAGAAATGATATGATGACATCCCGTGTAAAGATTACTGTCCAGTTCAAGAACTAAAGGTGGGCATTCTTAACATTTTATCATTTTTCTTTTTAAAAAGTTAATTTTCATGACCCAGATTTCTGATATTTTCTACTAAATGATAGCTTCTCTCAGTACATGTATCTCTTCCTCTTGTCCCCAGCGCAGCCTCGCCGTCTCCCTTCCCACGTCTTTCTTTCTTTCTCTCCCTTTACTACAAAGGTATTAAGCTAAAAGTGAAGTAGCATTTCAAAAGAAAACAGCTTGAAGCAGAAATGTGAAATGAGAAATTGTTTTCCAGACTGCCATTAACATTTCATATTGAAAAGACCGAGACATTATTTGCCCGACGCGTCACTCTCGTTGTCTCATTTATTCCTTATATTTCAGCCATTAAATTTCAAAAGAACAAATTAATCTGTGGTGCTGACATTTACGGGGGTGGTCCAGAAGTCACTGGCCTGACTTTAAGTGGGTTAAGCTACAGATCTGAAACATGATCACAACCAATCCTTTACAAACTATGCTTGCAAATTTTTGGCACAAAAAATATGAAAAAGTTTTCCCATAGCACCGACTTACGCGTCGTGACCTACTAAAGAACCGTTATCGCTGGCAAGGCAGAAAAATGGGAACTCACGTGCTTAAAGTCCAGTTGACCACATAACTTTAATGAGGCACAGTCGCCTTTGCTTAATCGCAGTCGGCATATATAATGGCAAATTCCACTTAATTGCTATATTTTTCAGACACAGAACACTCTTTGATTCCGTAAAAATCACTGTATATTCGCAGCTCCTTTTAATCACAACTTTCTCTATGTTTCCGAGGAGTTGTAATTATGTGGAATCAATTGTATTCGAACTCATGGTAAAATTAATATACAGTACTATGTGTGACAAAACTTGAGGAAATGACACCAGAGGTCGTGTTGTGAAAGGATTAGGATTCCATTCGGCATCTCGCCCATCCAAATACGTCAGGGTATAGCTACGTTCGTTGCCAGATTTGAACTTTGAGAGGTCTTAGCTACATCTATAAAAACTTGAAGACTCCTTGTTAAAAAACTGGACGTAAGGTCTAGTAGAAGTGAATTAATAGGACAGGACCTAGAGTTGCCACACACACAAAAATAAAAGAATTGAAAATCTGTTTAATATGAAATATTCAAACGATTTTAAAATCGCTGCATTTACGGATTATATATTCCCAACGTCAAAAGCCTAGTAAAATGTTCTGGAATTTCATAAAACCCTTGTGGATTACGAAACCCAAAACTGTAGTTCATTTAGCTCACACGAAAATCCGGCATTAGTTACGTGTCTATTCGAATGTGATGTATCGGGTTTTTTTTGGCAGCGACTTCATACCGACCCACTTCTCAGGTAAACTAGTTTTTCATAGAAAAAGGTCGAAGGAATTATTTCCGCTAACAACGACGTCCGGATAAGCTCATTTCATATCAAGGAAGCCGTTAAGTTATTCATGTGTTTACCGCACGAAGTCACCATTAGCACTACATTCTTGTGGGGTCGCACTGTTCTCGTGAAGGGAGATTACCCACATTGTCATTACACAGTTAGAGTTTCCCGGTGCAAAATCATTCATGGGCATCACGGCTGACTCTCGGTGTTAAAAAAAATGTGAAGAGTTGATACAATCTATAGAAATGCTTCAAAATGGTGCTTTATTCATATGCTAATAATAGATAAAAGGAATATCATAAGTCTTTCTGTTTGGTGGACTAATCTCTGCTCCAGTAAAGACAGAGGCACTCATTGATCAGCACTGACAAGCATTATCTATGCCACACTACTTGATAATAATCCGTGTATAGATTTACAAAATCTTGATGCAATACTCCCCTGACATTTGGTTTAACATTGACTTTTTAAACAGGTAAAACACCACCAGTGCAAGATTTTCTTTTTAACATTAATAATAAATTCTATAAGACAAATTAGCATGCTTTTTTTTCTGTTAAAATTTCGCAAATGCCAGTTGCTGGCGTCTTGCACGAAGGCGTCGAGTTACATGTGACGTGACATCAGATATCAGCCTCATCTCTAAGAGTGACGTAATGGCTATAAATAGAACAGCCTACTATTCACAAAATATTGGATGGGTGGCAAATCCATACATATATCTAGTCTTCCTTGCATGAAGCGTCATCTCTCAAATGGGGAATCCTCGTCTTGGTTTTTGTTTGATGGACTGATACAAGCCGAGGTTTAGACCATTGCAGGACTCCGCCAAGCAAAACGATTGACCCGGTCTTTACCGAGAATGGGATCAGTTTATTAAACAAAATCACTGATGAGGATTCCCTTTTTCATTTAGTCATAATTAAATAGAGCACTGCATATTATATTGAATTGAGATAATCATTTTCTCAATTGTCATAATAATATAAATTTAGATTTTGTCAGCTCCTAATATTTTAATACTGAAAGTCAGCTATGCTATCCATGAATACTATGGCGCCTATATAGACTAGTGACTCTCAATGTAAACAGTATGTGCAGTTAGCTTCTCAATGCACAACTCTTGAATGTATGAAAATCGGGCATTCCCAGTGACTTTATCTATTACTGTGCAGAACAGTTAACAAACTATTGCCTATGTATTCAATGAAACTGTCTTGTGGGTGGGTATTCTCCCCTGACGACTTATATATAGCGCGTTTTGGTGACGCAGTTTTCTAAATCAGCATGAAATGACGTAGTTTAGTTGAGGTGGAATGTAAAGTTCCTTGGTAGTATCTCATGTCTCGGTTACGCCAGACATCTCACACTAAAATAGCTTGCTCAGATGAAAATTATTATTTCCCAATCTGTATATCTTTTTATCCGTCCGCCCGTTCGTCCTTCTGTTTTTCTCTCATCCTACACCTATGTGCACCAACACACACATCTATCTACAGCCGCATGTAAATCAAGCCACTTATTTTCTAGACATTCCTCTCCCTTCTGTATTACTGTATTAATAATTTCATCATCAGATGTTTTTTTTCTTCCCTCTTTTGCATCACCACCTTTATTAAGAACTAGTTACATGTTTATCAAAAGAAAAAACAGAAAAACAAAAAAAAACAAAGCCGCAGACAAATTTAGCCTTCAACTTCATTTTTTTTTTTTCACGCAGACTGATTCAATTAATTTAGACGGGACGGGGGAATCCGCAAATTTCTTGTTTTTTAAGCAGGGCCATGTGTTGACAGTCAGGGAATTGGGTCATTTCCCGGCTGTCCACAAAAATAAAGTTATCGATGATGATCCCCGGGGGGTAGAGGGGGGAGGGGAGAGAAACGAGGAGAACTGGGGAGTGGGGGGTGGGAAGGAGAAGGGGTGGGAGTCAGAAATGGCCTCATTTTGTTTTGCATATTTCATCCCAAGGTCGTAACTTGCATCCCCACAATCTCCACAATGCCGGGGCACTGTGGGTCAGGGGACCCTGTTGAAAGGAGGAGATAAACAGAGAAGTTAAGGAGAAGCTAGAGGGCCGGGCTCCCACACGATGGTTCTGGCTTGAGGGAGGGGANGGGGGGGGGGGGGGGACTAACCAGCTGGCCACGGTCCTTCTTCATCTTTGGCGGCTCAACACCCATTAAATTCAAACACATTTTTATAGGAGTTAAGCAAATGTTTCTGTTAGCAAGTAGGACACACGAACAACGTCAATTAAGAATTGGAAGATTCTATTNCCTCCCCACCCCCTCCCCCCCAGCGACCTCCCTCGGGGGAAAAACTGCCTGATTGTCGTCTAGTATCTTCCCATGCTTGAGTAGCCTTCCGAAACTTGTAGGGACGATACAACCGTTTTGGGGATTGAAATCTGGGGTATATTGAAGTGTTCCAAGGTCACCTGGTACTGTCGGGTTTTTGAGCATCGAAATCAACTCTTGAATTCTGTTATACGTTTAGAGATTATCACAGCACTAGGGGTCACATCATTTGTGTTTCTCTGTCAGTGCTCACAACAGTGCCGTGTTTTGTCGGAACAGAGAGAGAGAGAGAGAGAGAGGTAGAAAGAGAGAGGGAGAGAGAGAGATCAGCGTGGTGGATTTTAAGAATAATAAAAAAGTAGGACAGAGGTATTTTGGCTGTATGACCTAACTACCCCCAGGAGACTATTTTGGCTGGAAAAACAGACGGTAAGAGTGTTGTATGTGACAAAACCCAGAAAAATGTTTTTCAATGTAGAAAATAAAAGGACGAAAAGGGAAATTATTTACAGACTGCAACTGATCTGGTTCATATGAAGGTTGAATCTTCCTTCAGACTTTGAGCCAGCGTGAGAATCCGCTGAGCTAGAGATCAGGCTGCCGGTATGAGTGAAGTTTAGTACATATACCTAGGCTTACCTAGGATAAAAAAAAAAACTCTGGAAGTCGGATAGGGGAAATAATTCAGAAAAAGTATTCTGTAGGTTGAAAAATGAAATCCAGCCAGAATACCTCGTAAGGTGTATTATGGCTTTCCAACCAGTATGGTTATACCGTTAAAAAATAGTACGGCAGCTTTACAACTGCCAAGATAAGAAAGAAAATGTTTGTCGTGGAGCAGCGTGGCTGAGCGGTTAAGGCGTTGGGACTCACGATCTAAATGTCGTGGGTTCAGTTCCTGTCCACGGTCATGTTGTAAGTGGCTTGAGAAAGCATTTCATTTACATCTTCCTCAGTCCACCCTCTGTACAATGGGTAAGTGGCATTAGGCAGCGGAAGAAATCTGTCAGAATGCTAGTGGTCAGCGCCTGTAAATGGCAGAGATACTGTGTAGTATGCTCCCCCAGGAAGCTGAGAAAGCCCTAGAGTGACCAGGCCTGCTGGGGTAATAGTAGTGTGAAGTCGCGTGAGCGGGCATTAACCTGGATATGAGACTGATAAACAGCATTATTATTATTTGTTATTATTGTTAGTTCACATTTTTTTTGTATAAACGTATCTCTCTCCTACATTACGAATAATGCCATGTTAGCGACCATGACTTGCCTTTTGGGTAAATGGGGCAAAAGACTCGGGTATTGATTCACAGGATAATGGGTGCACCCATTTCTAAAAATCCAGTTAATCGGTTTCACTGACTCATTTTTTTTCAAAAGTGATTCACTTTAACTCACTTTGTGAATCGGTTCTCATTGAAGATCTCACACACTGTCAATACATATCGTTAGGTTTTCTTCGTTTGGCATTTTCTGAAAGCTTGGAATAACATTCCTCTGTTTGCTGGAGTGATGATGTGCATTTCTGAACTCAGAAGACTGAAGTGGGCCTAAGTTTGTAAATCAGAAAGCTGGTATTGGCGTACAAATGCCAAGGGAGGAACTGTTTCACACTCTGAACTTCAGATAGAAGTCGGAAACAGACTCCGAAAATGGTTCCTTCAAGCCAGTTGGAAAGAACCTCTTTGGTGAAACGGATTTTTAACTCACGATTCAAAAACCGGATTTTTAACCCTTATCTGGTTAAGTGGTTATTTTATCCGCTTTCCGTCCAGACCTATTGGATGGGATATACTCACGTTTTGCTGCCTATACGGCTGCATCTTTTCTCTAAACGAACTTTTGTATACCACCGAGACCTCAGTTTAATTCTTGTCAAAACAAAAACTTGCTCATGAAAATATAGTTCCAAGGTAAGAAGGACTGTTTCCTATCACACTATAATTACCATCCCCACATCTTCCCCTTTCTCCAACCGGGACGTCAGTTTTATTCCGTGAATTATGAGGCACGCCATAATTTGTGGCTGTCTGTTGTTAGAGAATGCCTTACAGTTACTGATGTTCAATTTCTGTGTGCTTTGTGAAACTGTTCGGTAGCTTCCCAGGGGAACTTCTTCACAGTATTTTGTTGTTCTGTGACTGCTGATATTTAATTTACTTTCGGTTCCTCTTCACAAGGAAATGATGAGGATGATGCCTTATGGGCGCTGAGCTCAAAATTCACTTGGCTATAACAAACAAAAAAAAAATATCCTGGCGCACATTGCACATGGTCTTAATTGTATGGTTTGTTTCGTCTCGCTATACGTACTATACTTTCTCGGAATACAAGAACGGACACAAGCAATTAGTGTTCTGGACGATCTTGCAGAGACTGCAGAGAAAAGCTCAGCACGGATAGAGACCAACCACAACGAACAGCGGAATGTTGCACAGTAAGTTTAAATACATAAAAACTGCTATTTTTACCATGACTTTGCTGTGGCTGAGAGGATGTGCAGCAAGGAATTAAAAAAACTGAAGGTCGTGAGTTATAATTCCTCACGAGGCTACCGGACAAAATGGACAACAGAAAGGATACGCCTTGACCCAAGTGTCGCTCAGCCCCTCTAGGGAGTCAGAAATTCAAGCGGTCGAAACACTTGCTACATAAGGGGCATCTTTCTTTGAAGATCGTCGTTGCCTCACTCTCCCATTAAGAGAGGTCCCTATCTCTTTACCATTTTGTTTTATGGGTGCATGGCACGTCCACCAAAAAAAAAACAAAGCCTGGTGTTGTAGGAACTCTGGAGGTCGAGGCTGAAGTAGGTTTATAGACTAGTCCCATCACTAGCCACTCACAGACATCCACAGACGTAATTTGTCTTCTATCCTGGAGGGCGTTATTCACAGACACCCTTAGATCTAAATAGAATCCAACTTATCTCAAGCTTCTTGCCATTTTCTGTTTCTGGTCTCTTTCGTGCCCTTCTTTTGGGCGACGTAATTCTCAGCGGGGGCAGACAGAGTTTGGTCGGTCATACAAGTAATGGTGCGTCTGTTCGCGTGATCTCACATTATGTAGAAGACTTGTTTGTAGAGCTTTAATTCTCATTGTTTTCGTTATCAATATCATAAAACTGGTGGCAGTGTGATGTAATGTAGTTAAAAACGAAAGAAGGGTAGTTAGTAGAAGCTTAGCATATACAGGAAAACACGCATGCGCCCGCGCGCGCGCACACACACACACACACACACACACACACACACACGCACACGCACACATACACACACGCACACGCACACACTCACACGAGGTCGCATACGTTATCCCTCCCTCACTTACTCGTACTTAAAATAGTGTCGTTGTCTTATTACATTTTCCACGAAATTACACCAACCGAATTTTTTTTTAATATATCATGGTCCTGTAGCTCAGACCAACTTATTTATCTTATTTATTATGTCAGATATTGTGGCTTTTACACACAAATGGATGCATTTTCTTTGCAGAATTTAGCATTTAATTTGATGCAACAAATTAAATGCCGGAAACAAAGTGCAGAACTTCATGACGCGCAACCTTCATTTGCCTGCTCTGTTTTTAAAGTGTGCTTTTAGCAGAGACGCCCTACATTGCAGGGTTCCCGGGTGGCCTACGCGTGTAAAGACTATCTTAAAAGCGTGAAAAAAAATACGGAAAACATAATAAACGCGAGAGACCGTGATAGTGAAAAGAGATATTGAAAGACAAGAACAGACTGACGAGTACAGCAGGGCGAATTAGCCTCGGGCGTGAGTTTGCCCAGACAGGCAGCTTTTCATAGTTCTTCTTATGACGTAATATAGACACGTGATATCGAGCAACCATGGCGACAGCCAAAAGTGTCTGCCTCCTCCGAGCACCCCTCTGGGCTGGCAGGGAAGTTTTGAAAAAAAAAGAAGAAGAAGCAAAGATTATGGGATTTTGTGTTGTTGTTAGTGTTGCTGTTGTTGTAGTTTGTTGTAGTTTGAGCCGATCTTCAGATTTCACACAACATCTTTAAGTTTTAAAAGTTGAACGAACTGCGATAAAAATAAAACAAAAAGGAGGGTTGAATTTCAGTCACGACATAGCTATTTGTAACTTCGTAATATTATAGAAGTGATATGATTCAAGATGAATTTCAACCTGCAAGAAACTGAAGATACGTTTTGGAAATGCCATTGTCAGCATATTTTGAAACCCACATCATCATAACGGGCAAACTATCGACGTCTGAGTGTGATGTTACTGGTGCTGATGATAACTGTTGCATTGAAAAGTATCTATGTATATTACGAAATATACTGAATATTTCAGGAATCTGTAGTGTGAAAATAGTCACCATTGGTTGTTGTTGTTTTTTTTTGCAGGAGAAATGAAGACTGAAGTGTTTTGTTACCAAACTGTGGCTGGGGAGGGAAAAGGAGGGAGAACCTTCTGAATATTTCAGTAACCTGCAGTATAAAAATAGTCACTGTTGGTGTTATATTTTAATGCTTAGAGACCATGCTTAAAGTCATTATTCACACTTCGGACTATGCTCTTCAACCTGTGTTAGATCCTATAATACAGTGGAGTTTGTTCCTGCATACATCATGTTGCTCTGTGTGAATTTCTTCAAGTACATGACCGGGTTGGGGAGAAGGAGCTTCAGCCGCGGCGACAACAAATGATTCTTGAAGTCATGGAAGTCACACAGTCTCCGAATAGGACACCTGCCCTAAGTGATAATAGACAATACCAACAAGGACTGAACGAAGAGGTATTCAGAGTATTCTTTCGTGTAAGGGTCTCCTTACAAACTGCAGGCCCCAGTTTTTTCCTTTCCTTCCCCAATTAGTGCCCTCTGAATCTTTTTTGCCTGCGTATATCCTACAACATATTCCCCTGAATTCCAGAGAAGTCTTATGCTATAGATCAAGCTTTCAGGAAATCTGGGGACTGAGTGTTCTAAGTTTTTAATAATTACTAACTTCTTGACTAGTAGTGGTTCATAACCCCTTGTTTCTTAATCCATGTTTCTGATCGTACGACAGACGAATGGAGACTTTGGCATCCTTCCGCATTCTGGTCACCTGATGGATCCTTCTGCGCCATAAACAACCTATGCCAAGCATTGATGGCTTCTACTCGTGCGGTATAGACTGGTTTAGATCCTCAAGGTGGGACTGTGCGGTGCTTCCGCATTCCAGCCACATGATTGACTCCTATTACCTCACAATGGCACTTCCAATAGTGCTACATTCTGCGTATAAAAAAATCTCAATGTCAATATAACCGCTTTTTTCTTTCTTTCCTTTTTAATAGAAGGGGCAAAGCCATGGCGTTGTGATTTTTTTTTACCTTTCAGAAACACACGGTTAAGACCAGTGGCCAAAATTATATAAAAAGACTTGCTATGCGATCTAAGCGCTGACAAAAGAAATATGACAGAAATATCGCCCTTGGCAGTTTTGGGATGGAATGAGCAGTTCTTTCTCAGCATCTTTGAAAAAAAAAAAAAAAGATTGATTATGAATGGGCACAAACTCGAATCCCTTGTGATGTTGTTCTATCCAGTGTGTTCATAAGAGCACAGTTTATGAGTCTACACCAGCTTGTGAAATTATGAATGGAAAATTTATATCTTTATGGATCGGATACAAAATCAAAACGCAGTATGACTGATTTCCCATTGGAAGTATTAGGGAATAGTAATATAAATTTGCTTTTTGTTCTCTTATTTAACATCTGAATTCAGAGACAAGAAACAGTAGACAATTCGGTGCATCAGACCTTTAGGTTACAAAGAAAATGGCAGGCGATATAAGGTTATGGTACAAAGGCAACGACTTACTGATGTATAGAGAAACAGTGTTTCTGCTATATGCGTCCGGTTAAACGAGGAATCCGGTTTCCGGATTAAGAGGATACACCATATAGTGAAAAGATTTTTGCTGCATAATAGGGCATCTAATGGTAAAGTTGTACCATTGTTTAGGCAAAACATAAAATTCATCAGTAACAGTCGACTCAGTTTGCTCACCGCAACACCAAACACAGTGACTATATAATACACCCACCACTCATTCCTGCATATTATAATGATAAACGCACGTGCAAATGCAAACACAAAATCTCTCTCTCTCTCTCTCTCTCTCTCTCTCTCTCTCTCTCTCTCTCTCTCTCGCGCTCTCTCTCTCTCTTCTTCTTCTTCTTCTTCTTCTTCTTCTTCTTCGTCTTTTCTTCTTCTTTCTCTTTGCTCTCTCTTTCTCTCCCTGTTATGCTCACATACGCATAGAACCACAACTTACCCGTTCATCCAAAAGGTTGCAGTCACTCTCTATTCACTGTGTCAAACCAGATCTTGTAAAGTTTCACAAGTAAATTTGAGAAAGCTTTGCTTTCGCAAACTGTTTATATTCTTCACAATCTGAGTCAATAAGATAAAAGTGCTGAAGTCTTTGACATGTCCGACACTTAAACAAATATAACAACAAAATTACAGAATTATTTTACCAGACAAATTCAAGGCGCCAAATCTGGGCAAATGGCTCATCATCATAATAAAACGTAACTCCCGTTCCGCGAAGGCGGTTGCCAAGTAGGCGTGCATTAAGAACCATCCCAAATAAAACTCTTGACTTCAAAATCAGTTAAAAGAAGGCCAGTGAGAAAAGCGGTCAAAGTAACTTAACCGAAATAATAACAGTTATGATGAAATCAGAGAGGAAATTGAATTTGAGTGCCAGACCTCAAAATTACGGAGCAGTGTACGGCAATCACTGATTCGTTTACTCACTGTAACATTTTGGTCATTTTATTTTTATGAGTGCATCTCCCAAACGTCATAGATACGTAGCAATATTGGGCAGTTAGGGCGAAAGAAACACTACAACAAGCGTACGACACACGTTACGTCCACAAAAGCTGTTTGATGTTGCTGAACGGAAGTTAAAGGTGTGTTGTACTATTAGGGTTGACATTAAAAGGAACCATTTCTCTTTCGATATAAAGTCATTACTATGGTATCTAATGCCCTTTTTAAATTCAGTTACATTTTGCATGCAATATTGCACATCAAAGGGCTAAATAATGCGGTTTTTGTCGATTGTGGTCAGTGATCTCAGTAAAACTTTAATTCAAAATACAGCTATTACTTCAACACCAGATTTCACATATTTATGCATAACACATCAGTGCACATTCTTTTAATGGCATTTAATTTTCTAGATCTAGTTCTCTTTATATCACTTTAAGAGGCAATTTTGTCCCGTAGCTCCAGGTAAGCTTACTTTTGCGCCACAAGTATTAAATATCTCTCTGTAAATATGTACATTAATTCACATAATATTAGATAAACGTGTGCACTCTGATGAAGAATTAGTAACTGTATTTTGAAATAAAGCTTAACTAAGATCACCATCCATAAAATAAAAAAAAAAGATAGTACTTTGTCACGCAAGGTTCACAAAGTATGTAATGAATTAGAAACGAGCAAGGAAATGTGTACACAGATGCGAACTGGATCCCCTTGAAGGTTTGTCATGGAATTAGTTGTCTATATTTATCTCTTAAACCCAAACGAAATCTGCCTACAATCATTTAACAGCACTACTCGGGAAGTGCAGCCTAAACATTTACTTAAAGGGTAATAGCAAATGAAATGTAGTATATTATGTGATACATCCCTAAGGCTAGCATAGCTCTCCAAACCATCGCAAATACAATGTCAAAATGGCATTCTGCCAGGTCAAAATGAATGCCACTGCTACCCAAATGTGATCATTACGTAATTTTCTAGTCACTGAGTCATTGACATAATTTTCGAAAAGCAACTAGAAGAAAACAACACTGCCTGTTCCTATAGTACCATCTCTGCGCAGTGTCAATGAAAATGTATTAGGCTTAACATGAAACTGCCGCCAAATTTGTTAACTACTTTAAGATTAGTTTTGAACATATAATTTAGAACAGAGATCCGCATTCTGCATTCAACTTTAATTGTGCACTTAAAAGTCTCATCAAGTTTCACATGTCTAGTAGTCTTTTCAGATACACGTGCCTGACTATTGTAAATAGAAGTTAACTTTGAAGATTAATATCTTAAAATAGTAATCTCGATCTCTTCCACAAACTAGACTATGTGCATTACTGAGTTTCAAGAATGCCTCACTCTCGAACTTATCTGTCTCTACATCACGCAACAATGAACACAATCTCGGAGTGTCCAGATTTTTCTTCAGCCTTGAACAGTCGCTTCTATCACCGGAAGATAACCCGATCTCCTCCCACACCGCGCATGAGCAACCACTCCCCCATTCACGCGCACGTATAATCGGTGCTCCGATCATGCGCACAAGACGATTGAGTCGCCACCGGATGGCGCCCGTTTACATTGCGTGCTCGGAGATTCTGGTCATCCATTCTTCTCCCCTGGTGAAGGAAACGGCTAATTCCCAGGTCTCAAGGCATGTTATCGTAATGATGGCGTGGTGCCCAAGACCACTCTTTGCTCTGTTGCTTCTGTCCAGTGCAGGACTCGTTTTCAGGTCCTGCGAATGAACCTACTCTAAAGGTTCCCGGCTCCTAATCGGATATCATCAGGGTTATTAGTATGACAACCTAATGTATCTTTCGGACAGAGTATGCAGAATTCAGGTCATACACGCCCAAGTCTCTTTGCCATATATGTACTGTCGACTGCCGTCATCACTCTAGCTCTAATTTTCGTTGGCTATACCCACTCACCAGACAGCCCATGACAATTGAAGTTTCTCGTGTCTCCTCGTTTGACCAAGCCCCATGAAAAGTCAGTTGAGGCATAAGGCTATTTCAAGAGAACAGGAGGTTAGCTCACTGGCAGCCCCTAGCTTTTCAAACCTCTGACCCGAAATAATGCTGCATTAATTTGACCTGAACTGACCAGGGAAGTGACAAATGCACTGGACCAGGCCACTGCTAAGGTCACTGGGCCCCTGAGAGGGAAGAAAAAAAAAGATGTCATAAATAGATCACCCTTACTAGTAAGCCCAACCTAGGTGACTTCGAAATTAATGCGCGTATGTATCCTTTAGGATCTGCGAATGAACGTACTGTAAAGGTTCCTATCTCGTCATTGGATATCATCAAGACTGCCAGTATTACAGTTTGATCTGTCTTTCAAACAGATTATGCAGAATGGGCCCTATGTTTGTGAACCAGGCCCACAGACTACTTGTGCATTCTTTCTGATCCTATGAAATTAACTTAAAGTTTCACGTTCACACCGTATGGACATGGTCTTCTGTGTTCAACACTTTTCGCTAGGAAAAACTAATTCCATTATATGTACACTCGAAACATTCTTATCATGAAATTCACGGGCCTCGCCAGACTGTCTCTCGTGAAGCATATTTCGCGTTATCCATAATAAATAAAGTGCCAAGGTATTAAAACATCACTTCGTCACATGCGTGTACTGCAGTGATTGGCTGGCATGACAAGCATGTCATTTTTTGTGCAAGAAGGAAGAAGAGGAAAAGAAGCAACCTCTTCGAGTCAAATCAGGAACAGGGGTCGTTGAAGCGTGGGGGGTNGGGATGGGGATGGAGGCGGAGAGGGGCTGTTTTTTTGGTGGGTTTTTTTTTTCGTACATGTAAGAGAAACTCCGCATTGCGCATTAATCTGAGATATAAGACGGTGAGGATCAGAAATACATCGCAATGGGCGCGATTTTTAACAATTATTTTTTGTTAACTCTAGACATATTTGGTAAAGCATAACAAATTACAAGTGTATAAAAACTATTGGGACATGCAAAAATGTTTGTAGTAGTGCTAATTTCGTATTAGGTGCTTTCGTAATAACCATGGCCGAACATAACTTGTACACACCAATGTCTATAACTTGTTCTAGCCCTATTTATTCTAATGAAGACCATATTATATTCTACATAGCATCGTCACTAAGCTCAGTAACAATGCAGAATAAATACTGAATTGTGAAAAATCGTAAAAGTGGTCACAGAGAAAACAACGTACTGGCTAAAAAATGCAAAACGAAATAAGATTTTTCGGGATTTAAACTCGCTGATACATAATAAAATACACCCCCACCACCACATTTTCATACAGATGCCAAAGTTTCCCTCTTCGCCACCAATTTCATTGTCAGCACTAGACAACTAATACTACCAAACTGCCACCACCCCGATGACCTGAACTTTCATCATCCCGATCATCTTCACTATGACCAGTAGAAAATAACAGGAGGTAGAGTAAAAATTTGCCGTTCGGTAAACCCTAGCGTTATTATCATCTAAAATCGTCACGACTTTAGTATTATCACAGTGGCGAGAATGCCTATCAGAAAGGAGTTAAACCCACTTTAATGTTGTATAATTTATTGATTTTATTTAATGCTATATTATCAATCCATTCCATACACGGTCATAGTCCTTTCAATACGCCTTGTTTCCTTTTTCAAGTGCGCTTGTCATCATATTAACGTGATGGGAGAAGTGGCTGCTCATGGGCGTCGTAGACTAAAGGTTATAGAAGCCCAATCCGATTTCCTTCTTTGAGCCAATAAACTATTTTCTCTACTGTCATTTACAACACATTTCACAGTTTGCAGAATTCAATGAGCTTATTAAAAGTGATGTTATAAATATAGGCCTTTTATTTCGTTTGAGAGCTACAAACACATACATCGAAAGGCATAAACAAGCTAACTGGTTTCCTTAACGACAAGTGCTCCGCACAAGAATGCCACACCGAAACCAAAGTAAATGACCGAAACTTCATAATGAGTTTACAAAATCAGGAGAGAATGCAGACTAATTCGCAGGCAGGTTAACAAATGATTAACCACGGATTTTTTACTTTCTTTCTATGACATATGATCAAACTCTAGTTTCATCCAAAAAGAAGTCTGTACCCTCAAACCTCTTGGCTACACTTTGACCTGGTCTATAATATGTGTGTCCTTACTTTTTGTTACAAACAGCTCTTAAGACTTACCTTTACGTACCTATATACTAATCTACTCCTACACACAGGCTTATAAGTTCATGGTAATTCGGTGACATGAATACTTGAAAATATGACATTGCGGAGGTATTAAACATAAAGCGTGGAATGATAATTTCTAAAACAGGGGTGGATACACAGATTTATCAGGGTCACATTACAATATTTCATCATGGTCTCTCCTTATCTGTTTTCACTGCGATTATTTTTTCAAGAGAAATCAGTGCGTAGGAAAATGTGGAGTTAGCAAGATGAGAAACTAGGGGACATGATAAACGCTTACAAAGGCTAGAAACGATTTTTTAGGATTTCCATGTAAAAGGATACTGGTTTTGTACGCCTAAATTGCTGTTTCAGCTCTTTTCTTGAAAGTGTGATGTTTCACAAATTTTGATGAGCGATTTTTTGGTTGTTGTTGTTGTTGTTGCTCTTGTTTGTTGACCTCCATCAGCCAAGACGTACACAACAAACAAAGAGACTCTCACAGACTGGATCTAATCAAAGCAGATTGATGGAATGATGCTGAATTTTCATTACTATGGATTCCGTTTAATCTCAGCAACTTTAGAGCACAAAATTGCGTTTGAAGCAAACCTGTAAACACCTACTGACATTTCTATGGAAAATAAGCTTTTTTTTTGTGTGGAAATATTTGATATTAGGCTGACTTTGCCATTAAGCTTTGGTATCTGATATTATAAAGTAGAGGAGCGCGATGTAGCTAGACACTAAAATTATTTTCTCCCAGATGATTTTAAAATCTTGGGTGTTAGGTTGCCACTGTTATCCGATGTTCAATGTAACTGGCCTGAACTGCGCAGTAATACAGTCGACTTCGCTTAATTACCCTCCGCTTAATCGCCAATTCCACGTAATCGCAACGTTCCCCCAGGAAATCGAATTTTTTTCTATATAAAAGTCATTGGATAATCGCAACTCACTCCGGATAATCACAACTCCCCAGCGGCCGTAAAAATCAAAGATCAGCGGTGAAAGGGTTACATCTGATAAATAAATACTTACACTGGCCGCTGAAACTGCGCGACAGATCATAGCCGGTTGACTGAGTGATAGTTGCTAGCTACGCCGTGACAGTGATGTGATAAGCCCCTCCTCTCCACCTCCCCCCTCTCCCCTCCTGATCTGTTTGGTGGATTTCGGCTAGATCAAAGAACGTGTCACATGGACAGACGGTCGATCCCTACCGCGCCATCCTACTCTTTATTGTCTGCCGGGTTACTGCGAAGTGGCCAATGAAAACACCAGCTCCCCATAATCGCAACTCCGCTTAATCGGAGCTTTTTCAGTGATTTCGAGGAGTTGTGGTTAAGCGGAGTCGACTGTACATGAAAAGAGGATAAAACCATCTTGACTTACATGTGTGCCTTGATCTTCATTTCTGTGCTTGGGTTCGCAAGGGAGTCAGCAGGTGAGTGGGAGTCCCTATAGCGTCATCTCCCCTAAAATCTTAATACTACATATTCGTTTCAAGTTTCAAGTTTATTAATTTAGGCGAACGCCAACCACATGCAATACAACGTCACATCAATACAAAAGAATGAATGAAAAAAAACCAACATATTTTATGCACAAACTGTCACTTACATANGCCGGGTTACTGCAAAGTGATCAATGAAAATACTAGCTCCCCATAATCGCAGCTCCGCTTAATCGCAGCTTTTTCCGTGATTTCGAGGAGTTGTGGTTAAGCGGAGTCGACTGTACATGAAAAGAGGATAAAACCATCTTGACTCACATGTGTGCCTTGATCTTCATTTCTGTGCTTGGGTTCGCAAGGGAGTCAGCAGGTGAGTGGGAGTCCCCATAGCGTCATCTCCCCATAAATCGTAATATAGCCTACATATTCGTTTCAAGTTTCAATTTTATTTATTTAGGCGAACGCCAACCACATGCAATATAACGTCACATCAATACAAAAGAATGAATGGAAAAAAAAACATATTTTATGCACAACTGTCACTTACATAATTTAGTCACTGACATCTCTGCCTCTTTCTCTCTATCTCACTATATCTGTCTCTCTCTCCCATTAACTTCCTCTCTCCTTATCTCACACACCCTCTCTCACTCACTCACTCACTCACTCACTCACTCACTCACTCACTCACTCACTCACCCCATCTAATGTTAAAAGCTACAACTTTCATAACATCCCATTAGATCAGACATATCTATGTAACAAAAAAACTAACAACCCTCCCCACCTCTCTGCCAGAAAGGGAACTAACACTTGTGTCACCTAATCTGTTCGTATATTATGTAAAGTTGGACTTGTGATGCTCCCTTTCTCTGCTCCTCCGTTGGTGTGGATCGTGGATTGATCAGTCTTTCATGACGAGTTAAGGCTGTTCATACCTGTGTTTTAGTCGGGTGAAAGCGACATCTTTAATAGTCTAGGTGAAACCATATTCTGGTGTATTTTATGAGACTGCAAAAAAGAAAAAAAAAATTGGTCGCGAAACAGGTAGAAAGAGGGTCTTGCAAATGTGTCTTCTCAAAAACTGGGCATGTCTCTTTCCGCTTTAAAATACACAAAGACGGTGCAGGACCAGATTTCTGAGATTTAGACGTCAAATGGATTTAAGTGTTACATTCACGCTGGTGATGAGGAGAATTCATTGTCAAAGGGACAGAGGTAGATGTTTATTTCAGAGCCACATTATATTTTCAACAAGTGTAAAGTGTGATCATTTTCCTTCCACCCGACCGAGACAACACCGCTAGAATGTCAGCTTTTCACTCTCTGTATGCCGCCATTACTCGTGCTGCGTGACGTCATAAGGGATTAAAACTGGCAAACCAATGGTGTAGACGTAAGCGCAAACTTTCTGGACCAGTAGGCTGCTAGCATATCTGGCTTTCTGACGTCACGCAGCACGAGTTATGGCGACGCTCGCAGGATGCGGTGTTATTGGGTTTTTTTTCAGAGACAGCCAGACGAAAGGAAAAGAATACGCGGCTTAAACGTTATCGTAAAAGTAATGGGAAATTATTAGACGATGAACCTAATAACTACCCCTTCCCCTTTAAGGTCTTATCAGCAAACTGAATTTTACTCGTAAACCAAAGAATTGTACACAAGAGACAGGGATGCTATGTAACTGCATGTATTAACCCGATAAAGCCCATAACACCAGTAAGCCGGTTGAACTGGTATTTTCCTATATGCCGTTAGAGATCTATACATTAAAGGTCAGGTGGGCATCTAAGTTTTATGTGCGTGTTGTCAAATTGCTGTTGTCTGTGATGTATTTTTGTCTCAATCCTCTCTTGGATCTATCCCCTTTTTTTTACTTAAACACGCTCAGGAGCTCAGGCAAGGGTTAATTTAGAGTCAGGTGGTCAGGACTGAAAGGGTTAAGGTATCCATTATTCAGAAAAGTTTGTACTTCCTTTTTCAACACTTTGATAGAGTGCTCATACTAGATGGATGTGTAGTTCAGGACATGACAAGTATAAATTTACAAAAGCCTAATCCGATTTGCCTCTCTGCACCAATATATCTTTTCCGCTACGGTCACTTGGAAGAAACTCCATAATCTCGACGGCATCTTTAAAGACCCTATGAATATTGCATAACCAAAGCCCTAAATCCCTGTTTCTTGCTTCTTATGCAAACTTGATGTACATAAAACGGTTTTAAAACTTAAAAAAAACCTAGGCCGATGACGTTACAGGATTGCATATTTTAGCGATCGAAAAGACCAGTCTAGATCCTAACGTTTTAGCCTCTGAAATTCTCCGTTTTTACTACAGCGGTCTGAAAACCGAAAGTGAGGTGTTGCGAACTTTGCAGCATTGAATGAGCTTATTAAAATGGTTTAAAATGTTGTTTAAAATATAGGATTTTCTTTTTTTTTTTTTTCGGAGCTACAAAATGATACATCGAAAAGGGTAAACAAGCTAAATAATTTCCTTAACGACAAGTGTTCCGCACACAAGGCCACATCGCAAACAAATCAAGTAACGCAAGTTTTAGGTTTACTTTGCAAAATCAGGAGGGAAAGCAAACTAATTTGCAGTCAGGTTCATAAATCTAAGGCCCATTCTACATAATCTGGCGAGAGGACAGATCTAATACTGTCGTCCTTGGGCTTATTATGATAATACTCTGTTTTCATCCGATTAGTAGTCTGAAACCAGAGGAGGGAAGCAACTTATTCTTTGGTTTGATTTATGGTGACATTATCCTATTTTGTTTTGTTTTGTTTTGTTTTGTTTTGTTTTGTTTTGTTTTGTTTTGTTTGGTTTGGTTTGGTTTGGTTTGGTTTGGTTTGGTTTGGTTTGGTTTGGTTTGGTTT
>JAWQUT010000008.1:1332441-1350586 GCA_033807755.1 Ellobium chinense | reverse complement strand
GGGGGGGGGGCTCGCGTAAGGTGAAGAACAGATTACAAGAAAAACTAGTGCAAGTGAATTACGCTCAACACTGATTTAAGACCGTAACGTGCGCAAAGTAATACTATTTCGTTCGTTATATCTGAGCAATTTCGAAGTCTGGCACAGCTGCTGGTGTGAGCATTTATTTCTGTAACTTACAACATGATCATTGTTTGTTACAGTCCAGTAATCATGACGATGAAAGGGAGGAAATCGTGTTTCTGAAATAAGAGATGAATGAATGTTACAAGCAACTCATCACTGAGTACAGAGTTATCAAACCTGTTGTCAGACACGGAAAACAGCCAATAACATAGCAGCAAACGCAGTAGAAAGGTTTCACGGGAAGTTCAGTGAACTATTTTACCTCGTACGAAGCGCATCCGTTTTTAGTTCTTTGACGTCCTTCCACAACAACAAACAAACACTTACATAATCACGCAGATGAACTTGGACGAACGACTGTTGAAACAAAATTTAAAAAAAAACAAACAAGAAATTGAGCAAGTCCTGGTAAACAAATTAAAAATGTTCCAAGGCAGTGAAATATCTCATATGATGTAGGCCTACATAATTTCAGAAGACCTCAAAAACACGTAATCCTGTGACGTATTTTGGAGTTTACTTGTAAACATGCCTTGAAGCTACTTTTACCGTATTTACTTTTCAGTTACATAAAAATACTTCCGAAAACTTTATAATATGGCCAATATAAGTGACAGTCGCAAACCCATAGCACCATACAAGGTAAAAGTTTTACGTAGGTCGTTACTCTGGCGCCCGTTGGGTGTTGTTTTTGGCGCAAGATTTAAGTTTTTTTTTGCGCCCAATACACCTTTTTTGTGCAGAACTGTGGTCCACGCTATTTTTGCGCTCGCTGTATATACATCATTTTGCGCACATTGTAATTTACGGTTGGCTCGATCGGTTTTACAATTCAAGACTAACAATAACTTTTCGCGTCTAATTTTGGATGACTTCTTCCAACAGAGTGGATTTACAGTAAGTGTTGTGTTCTTTAGGTGTCACGTCAGTCCAATTTCGATGTCAAATATTCACGTGCAAGTTGAACCTTACGAGCTCAATAATTATGTGAGTTTAGTGAATTGCGAAATTTCAGTGTTAGGCTCAACTTACCGTGGGTGTGAGTTGCCAGTGTAAAAAGGGAACTAGAATGTGAGACAAAGCAAATTTGTAAAAAAAATTTTTTGTTTTGCTTTCTCGCCCACTTGTCGCGAAACCGGAAAATGACGGCGACGCCATGATAGCCGTCTTGATTTGTTGGGGAAAGTGGGAAGAATTAGCTCATTCGCCATGTGTAGGCTGGTTAATCCTCGCATGGTGGTAAGAAAATAAGGGTAATATATTTTTATGTCGTTTTTATTTCTTTTTTTTTTACTTCATACAGGTCTTGGCTTTAGCCTAGTCTATAGTAAAAACATGAGTCGAAATTAGAGGTTTTTATTTGGGTGGTTTTTTTTAATGCGTTGTGTTTTCAGCTCATTAGTAAGATACTTGAAACTCATGCAATGGTACATCGAAGCTAGATTACATATAAAAATGGCTCCACCATATAAACAGTCTGCGTCATCAACTTGCCTTCAATATTAGTTATTTTAAAATATTTCAAGTAATACCAACGATATCACAACGACAAAGCAACACTTACATTTTTGTCTACCGTTTTGTTCTTTTCGCTCGGCTTTTTTACAGTTCTTTTTTCCTGAAACATGAGGATATTTCTAATCACTTTAGACCGGTGGCGGAGAGGGTGGGGGTTTACGTCTGCTGAAATCCTGAGTTATTTTTGTAGAGATGCTCCAAATACCGCCCTTGTGTACATCTCCACAATCCTAACAAGGCTAATACTCGGCGTTTATCCTCCTCGGGTTTGCAAGGATGGCGAGTGCGCATGTCTTGAGAAACGGTCTTGTTTGTTTTGTGAAAGGGGAGTAATCAAGATTGATGGCTAGCTTAGAAGTTAGAAGGGAGGTCAAAATTTGTCAGACTTCTTTGGCCTACATTTTTGGGGGGAGAGGGGAGGGGGGAGAAGAGGTGCAGGTGCTTAAGGTTCAATCTCCTGTTTCAGGGATCAACATTGGATTTGTGATTCACAGTCAAATGTGGTAGATGTTTATAATGCAGAGAGAAAACTGATACACAACATGTTTAATAATAATGATGATAATAATAATAATGATGTATTCACTTGCCTTTCTTTGTACGTCTTAAATTTGCATTGTCAGTCTTGAGAAAGTGTTAAACATGAGACGTCGACTATTTTTAATAAATTCATTATACATTTCACAAAAAGTTTTGTGCCGTTGGGCAGAATCATATTTTGTTTTAATAATAATAATGAAGTTTTAAGTCTTATTCCAGGCAATTGCCCTTGACTTTACATTATTCTTACCGTGGCGAGCCAGATCATTTAAGATCATTCTCAACTCCTTGGGGAGCACTCGGTGCCTCTGCCATTAACTGGCGCTGATCACTAGCTTTCTGACAATATATTTCTAGCCTATAGCCAGGCATCCATTTTACAAAAGAGTGGCCTGAGGAAAATGTGAATGTGATGCTTTTCCGGCATTTACAACATTTCCAAGGAGGGAATCAAACCGACGACCTTCAGGTCTTGAATCCAATGCTATAACCACTCGGTCGAGATCAACGTATCAATAGATTTTCAAGGTAGTCTCATTTTAAACACTGAGGCCATAGCCACTACGGATTTAAGCGTGATGAAAAAAACAAAGTGATAGAGTCGAGTCCTTTTCGTTGCAATCTGGAGAATCGCAACTTTGCTTATTCGCGACATTTTCCGCATTAAAATATGCCGCATTTCTAATGACAAGACACTGGATAATCGAAACTGCTTTTATTCGCACCCTTTCCTGTCCTCACGGGGACTTGCGGTTATGCAGAGTTCGCTCTGTGTCACACTCATACTACAATCGACTCTGCTTTATCGCAGTCTGGATAACCACAATGTTTTGCTCAGTCCAAAATTACATAATTGTATAAACATGTCAATGGACAATCGCAATTCCTTTTAGTCGCAACTTTTTTTTTTCCAATCTGCTGAGGAATGGCGGAGCTAACTATTTTAATTCAGCGAGTCCTCCAGAAATGGAATTCTACAGGATCTAGGCATAATTTTGAGTTTGTGAGACGTTCCAAATTCGTGCACAATATTCTCACATAGAAATAAGGGACTCCAGACAAGAGCATCACAGCGAGATTCGAGATCGTAAGGTCATGTTTTTTTCTGGTTACTTCAGTTCAATGCCAAATGCACCTGCCGCCGGGGGGGNGGGGGGGGGGGGGGGGGGACAGACGCTCCTGCAGACCTGTCCGGAGTCCGAAAGGAGATTTGGCCAAAGGCACCCGGCGTCAGTACCAAGTTGTCATGGAGCCTCATGGAGGACAGTCAAATTTACCAAAATAGCAAACATGACGAGGGAGGAAGAAGAAGAAGAAGAAGAAGAAGGAGGAGAAGAAGAAAAAGAAACTTAAGCAGCTGAGATTTTACGCACATCAGCAGATGAGTATTGTCTGTTAATACTGCAAATTTCAAATATCTACTCTTGGTGTTGATAAATTAAAAACGTAATACTAACAATAATCGTATATATTTAGTGCGCTTCTAACTCACTAGCCCCTCCCCCATTTTATTGTGTATGCTGTATAGAACTATAGCATCTAAATCAATTCAACAATTTTATATATCCATCTGTCAGTCAATGTCCCCAACAATTTATCGCAGTTTCTTTTTAACTGTGATAGTTATTGGACTTTGAATGAAGTGGAGTATTATACGAACACATGTGATTTAAACAGCTGGTTAAACACCAGCACAGCCGCAGTTTTAGAATCAGTTATACAGCGATGGCATCATAATACTGGTCTTCACGCACGGGTCTTTCTAACTTCCCATTTACTCCTACTCTGAAAATAGGGCATGATTCATTCGGTTATCTACTCTATCATGTCTGAAACAAAAAAAAAAAGGGAACATCAATCATTTTGGATATGACTCTTCTTGCATTTGAGAGTTTGCGCAGTACCGATGGTATCTTTTACCAACGTAGTAATTACATTAGTGCACCGGTGCTGAATGCATCCTTTGTGGCGTTCAATACGTTAACAGATCCCCATAATTCATGCGCATGCTGTCAACTACTATGACCATCAGGTTTTTTTTTTTCTAACCCATTCTTCTTCAAACAACATAGTGGGCATCCTTGTTCTTCCACCCTACTATATAATGTGTCAAAGAGCCAGACAAGATAAACCAGACATACTCACACCTGACGACGTGCCAGAACAATATGGCATGGGGAGAAAAAGTAGAGAGGGGGGACAGAGGAGTAGACTCTACTAAGAGTAAATAGCTAGCCGTCGGAACAGTCGCATAACCCGCATAACATTGGCTCCCAAATGAGACCCCATGCTTTCTCCATTAGTACAATTTTCACGACCGTGAAATGGGGAATCTCGCGACGTCTTAGAAAACAATAGAAAGACGGGAGCACTAAACATGTGTATGTGGGTGAGTCAGAAGAGATCGAGTTTGAGGAAGATGGATGGACTGGGTGGCAGGGGCGTTAGGGAAGGCGGGTTCCACAAGCTCCATTTTCATGTATCTCGTTGAGTAGCATTTTGTTCTACTACAACTGTTTAAAATTTATACAGATAATGATGCAGATCGGCTTAGTACAGATTAGAGAGACACGCTAAATTTTTCATAAGTTGGCATCGTCTTGCACGCAAGGGACACACGCACACACGCGCACACACGCGCACACACACACACACACACACACACACACACACACACACACACACACACACACACTCACACCAGAGTCCACACACACCGCTGTGAATAGACCTCAACTTCAAGTCTTCAGATTTACGTGCTCCTTGCAAAATTCGAGAAAGAAGGAGATAAAACACAACTTCTTAACTTCTATACGTTGCAAGACTGGAGCATCAAAGCCTAGTGATTTATATTTAGTGCATATTTCCATTCTGGTATACATTTTAGAACACATAGGTTTAAGAATTATGTTTGTAGAAGATTAGTTTAAAAAAGCGGAGAAAAAACGTGAAAGGTGGAATAGAAGTAGAGTTGACTTAACTTAATCGCAACATTTTGGGAATAATATGCTGTATTTTCGTCTTTCAAAGTCACTGGATATTCGCAACTCTGTTTAATCGCAACTTGTTCATTGCTGTTGAGAAGTTTCGATTAAACGGAGTCGATTGTAAAAACACAGAAATGCGACGAAATAAGAGTAAAGTAGAATTTCAAGGAACAAAAACGATATGATGGTTCATATTGCTGTAACGCTTGGCAATTTAAGTCATTGGCATCACATTATAATAAGTCAGCAAGAAAACACTAGAACTCACCTTCTTGCCAAGAGCCCTCACGGACTCCTCCCCTAACGACATCTCTGGACAATGGCATCATTTCCGTAATTCCAGTGTCGGCTCCCCGGTCCTATATTTTACGCACGACCTGTTGAAAGGTATGTTGGAACATTCACGGTTGTGGTACGCAAATGAGAAAACAGACTAAGTCTCATAAAAAAAAACAAAAAACTGCCTGTTCTTCAGCTAAACACGCACTTTTATGTCTTCCTCGATAACACAGAAGGGCTATGTTTTAGTATTATCTTTAGAATGACCATTGCAATGGTGTGGGTAGAACGAATGGCTTAAGGTCCCACGCTTCTAAAAGGCTGCAGGAGCCAAATTGTAAAAGCTTCATTAAATTTCTTCTCTAACCACAGGAATTTTCCGAGATGGCCAAGACTAGTCTGCAGGTCTGGTGCCATCACTGTGCTCAAATTATATACTGTTTACGGTGGGGATCCTTCGGTTAGATTTTTCACAATCTTAAATTACATGAAAAGGGGTTAAAAATTTGGCCTTCTTTTGCAGATCACAGGTCCGCACAAATGAAATCCGCTGAAGCCATTGGGAAACACTGCCTGCAACAATTATTTTTTTACAAATTCAAAACTGACTTTCACCACTTTTGCGGTGTGGTTTCATGTTATATGATTATTTCTACACAATCTGTTCAAAGGACAGATTTTATACTCTGCTACTATCGACTCGGAGAGTCCAATTTTTTTGACCAATTAGGCTCCTGCAACCTTAATGAGCTATATAGTCACTTGGATGCAACAATCGCAATCCAAGAAACGCCATCCTGACAAGAATGCAGGTTTGAGTTGCAGGAGTCTAATTCGGCAAAAAAGTTCAGACTTATAGAGCCAATAATAGCAGCGTATAAAATCTGTTTTGTTTTTTCTTTTAATCAGATTGTGTAGTAATAAAACCACACCGCAAAATTCCATGAAATTCAGTCCTATATTTGTAGAAAAATAATTGTTACAGACAGTGTTTTCCAATGGCTTCGGTGGATTTCATCTGCACGGGCCTGTCCGTGGTCTGCAAAAGAAAGCCAAAATTTTAAACTCATTCTTTAAAAATGAAAATTGTGAAAAACAAAAATCTAAATGAAGGCCCTCTACTGTCAAAAGTATGTCATTTGAGCGCAGTAGTGACAAAACTACCGACTAATCTTGGCCATTTCAGAATGTTTCTGTGTCACGAGAAGAAAAGACTATTAAGTGGCTTAAAAGGCTTTTACAATCTGGCTACCGCAGCTTTTGACACCGCTGCGTTGGGCTGCCGATAATTAATGTATAATGTGTCAGAACGGTGACAGTTTCGTGGTACGATATAAATAAGAAAATGCGAAATATTTACATATGTAATGCACCAATAATGGTACATAGCTGGATACTGCAAGCGCTTTGTTCAAACACTTCATAAACTGTCATTAATGAGAAAGCAAATCCTCTTTCCCGACATGAGGCAATATCGTACTTTTGCACGAAGTATTGTCAGTGACAAAAACAACGATAAAACGCGATGTTGTTTTTATTGTGGCCCAGTAAGTTCTAACTGAACAGACCAGAATACCAATGTGTATTACTGCGTATTCATTAGTAGAACTTAAGTCCAAAGAATCACTTTCTTAAGTGCAATTTCACGAAAATCAAACAGTTTGTGTGTGTGTGTGTGTGTGTGTGTGTGTGTGTGTGTGTGTGTGTGTGTGTGTGAGTATGTGTATGTGTGTGTGTGTGTGTGTATGTGTGTGTGTATGTGTGTGTGTGTGTGTGTGTGTGTGTATGAGTATGTGTATGTGTGTGTGTGTGTGTGTGTGTGTGTGTGTGTGTGTGTGTGGCTTCTTCTGTAAAATGTACTGGACACACGGTTACTGCACTAAAGCGACGAAATGGTCCCCTACTTCTCAAAGATTTATGGACCCTATGCTATTCTCTGTCAGAGAAGGGCAGCACGCTACGGTAATCCATCTCTTCTTTTTCTGGAAATTAAAGATGTCTGGGAGAACTATACCCCAGTAACAATAAACATTGACAAGATTTATCATGGCCTTCAGTCTTTGCTTGGGATGACATCTGTTCACTCAGCCTAATACAGCAACTCTATTATTGATGTGGAGTTCTTTGTTACTGTACATAAAACATACATAAAAAATTATGGGAAAAGATTACTGTCATCGGATTAGCTGCAGCAATGATTTTAATGATAATGAAATTCATACTCGTAAGTCTCATAAAATCAGGGAATTTGCCCATTCACACGAGTCACATTATTATTGCCTCAGCAGGCCAGCTGCTCAAGGACATCCTCAACTCCCTGAGGAGCATATAGTGCCACTGCCATTCATAGATGCTGATCACCAGTATTCTGAAAATTTATTTCACTGTCCACAGTCATGGACCCATCATGCAGACGGGTGGATTGAGGAAAATCAACATCATGGATTACAACTTTTCAATAATAATATACCAATATACTCACCGTCTTCTGCTGCTATCAGTACCAGATTTACGTACAGGTCAAAGCTGAGTGAACTGCAGTTGAGGGCCTCACAAGGTCAATCATCAGAATGCGCCATGACGACTTCAAAATAAGCAGAATTATAGCGCCGTATCAGAAAAGCGCTGTTGGTATTCAATAGGTCTTCAAGTAATCTATCAGTAAATAAAACCAGTTGAAGTCGTGCAAAAGGAGTTGTTGTTGCCGTTGTTGTTGTTGTTGTTGTTGTTGTTGTTGTTGTATGTTCATTTGTTTTATGGTGATTGTTGTTGTTTGTTCGTACTGTTGTTGTTGATGTTGTTGTTGTTGTTGTTAGTGATGTCATTTCATAATCATTATTATTATTATAATTGTTGTTGTTGTTGTTGTGGTAGTTGTTGTTGTTGTTGCTGCTGCTGCTGCTACTGTTGTTGTGTTGCTGTTGCTATTGTTGTTGTTGTTGTTGTAGTTGTTTTAGTTGTTATTACTGTTATCATCATTATCATTATCATCATGAGTGTCATCCATTACATTTACTCTTCCCTCACATCGCTCTCTTCCTCGTTTTCATCTTCGCAACCTCCTCCTCCTCCTCCTCCTCCTCCTTCTTTCTATCATCATTCATGCCTGCTCGCCCACACAGTCAGTATCGTACCATCCTTGTGACATAGACTACCTAGCCCGTGAGCACAGGCCAGCACTGGGGCAAGCCTTTCGCAGCTCACCCTCCAGTCACCCCAAGTAGCTAGAGTGGCCATGTGATGATTGATGAGCGTGTGGATGTGATGTGATGAAAGGAACCAGTGTGGCCGGACCACATGCAATGTCTCACATTTTTCTGTATAGATGTGGAACCGAAACTTTTGTTTGTGTAAACATGAGCAATCTTCGACGATAGACAAGCAAGACGGTTTTCTGATGAGCACAGTATTCTGACTAGATCAAAATATGAAGGCATTAGCTTTAGAGGGAGGCACTACCCTTTTGCAGAGCATTCAAACAGTCGGTGTTATCGCATATGATAGCTGTCCTGAGATCATCGGCACTGAGGGAGAAGAATGCACCATTCAGCACTTTGGTGTGCAACTTTGCAGAAAAATTCAGTGCACTCAAGTTGCACACTATGTTTTGTGAATTGAAATTTCTGGAAAAGGGTAGTGCTTCCCACTTAAGTCACAACTTAAAAAAAACAAAAAGGCGGAGGCTGATATGATCTATCTTTGTCCATAAATGAAACATTGTTTTGATTTGGTAGGCAGCGGAACGTCGTATTTTACATCATAAAAGTTTGGAGAAAACGAGATATTGCACAGTTGTTGGTTTTTTTTTAGGTGAGCCCATAAAGACACATAAGTCCTTATTTATACATTTATTATCTCCTAACTTTTTTGAGCTTTCACATGGATGCTTATAATGTGGACAAACCCGGCCTAAAATTCTGAACTGGTAAAGAAAAAAAGTGATACCCAAGTTGGTATATTATCTGATTTGTGATGTATGGCCTTATGAGTCAGCATGGACGATATGAATTGTTAGACGCATTAAGTTTAAGACTAGTCATACACCATTTATGACAGGGCAGGTCATAAAGGTCATGGTGATCTTAAGTTGTATCCCAAAATGGCGTTTGAAACTAATTTGCGATATATGATCGCATGGTTCAGCACCAGACAATGTAAACTTTCAGACGTATTATTTTTATGATGAGTCATAAATTACGACATGGCAGTCCAAACAAGGTCATTGTAATCTTTAATTGTCTGAGCCCAGTTTTGAACTAATCTGAGATAAAATATCGTCTGGGTCAACATACACACACCATAATATTAAAATGTCAGACGCTTTAAGAGAAAGACTGCTGTTTCCTACCATAGACCTTTACCCTCAACATTACTGCTCTACCAAGCCAAGAATTGTTGTGAGGTCTTGATCGGAGTTTGACAATGACAAAACCTTGTAAAAATCTTCCAGTTTTGGCTTTCTGGGTAGGTGAAAAACGAGTTTGCATAGTAGATTATCGGACAGTATCTAGATCTAGACTTATTCTTTTGGATTCATCCTGATCTGTTGAAATCACTGGTCTAAGATCTAGATCTAAATCAGTAAATGATTTGACTGTTGAGTTAGCTTGGAGAAGCTGTTCAGCATCTCTCCATCACATCTCCCCCTTCCCACCACCAATCTTTCCTAAAGTCCCCATGCCCTTTCAATCTTTCTGTAACAAGCCATCATTTAACAGTGTGTAACAAAGATCTATCCAGTCTATGAATCCTCAAGACTACTGTGCACCTCTATTGGTTCATTCATTTATCCTTGTCCCCCACCCTTGCCCCCCCCCCCAAAAAAAAACAAAAAACCAAAGCTCTCTCCCCATTCCCAGTGCAAAACTATTCTATCTACTGAACTCCACTGGACTAATTCTAATACTCTCAGCAATAGCTACCATGTTTTGCATCAGCACATCTCCCACTCTCCAGCTATGATGAAATGCTTACTTTGCTTAATCTGTAATGGAATTTGCTTCTCTTCCCTCACCTCTTTTCACACTGACCATTACCTCTTTATCCAGTGAAGAATATATCTTGAGCAACTAACCTAAAAACAGCACAATCAGTGTGTTGTGTTTTTGTGAACTTCTTCTCCCCCCTCCCCACAACCATATACATACACTTACTGCAGCTCAGTACCTCATAAACTTTCTGGATTCCCCTTCACCTCATTTCCCTTGTACCCCTATTCCCCTGCACCATCCCCCCCCCCAACTGTATACAGACACAAACACACACCCACACATGCAGAAGCAGCCTACTGATGTAACTTGGTCCAGGTAAGAAAACTCATAAGGTGCATTCTGATTAATCAAATTCCAGTTTATTCAATCAGCAACCATACTTTAGAAATTCCGTATGTGCTTGCTTGTCACCCCACATCCTACTGATACATAGTTTAATTGTTCATTTGCTGATTTCACTTTCCAACACTTTTCATTACTATTTATAAATGATAGGAGGGTCATGATCACTTCCAGATGATGGAAGATATGAAATGATATGGGCTTATAATTTTACCTTCTCTTAGGGACTACAAATCATCAAATAAGTAAATTAACCCCACTATAACACTGGAAAATGTCTGAAATGGACTTTTAATAATATTCTCAGTGCTGGTAATGGGTTTTTGTGAATGTTTAGCATGCCTTTTGCATTTTTTTGCACTGTCACACAGTAATTTGTACCCATACCTTTATTACAGGTTGCCCAGATGTTTTATTAAGAGTTTGGGCAAGACATGAACACACTTGCAGCTTCAGAAACTCAGTGTATGGAAGAAACAACATGAGGTTGTATGAACCTGCTCCACTTAAAGGTAAGATTTTCTTTCCAATTTACTGAAGTTGATAATGTTATTTAAATCTCTCAGGCTTGTCAGTGGGTGAACCAATTCATGTAATATTTTACCCAGCACTGTAGAATGTCCTGACCAAAAGTCTGCAAGTCCATTTTAACATGTTTAAAAAGCATAATATTCATTAACTTTCAGATAAATTATAAATTATGACAGCGAAGGTTAAAAAGTCACAGTAATGATTATTAATCAGAGTTCTCTTGTTATTCAGAGTATCTTTATACTTCATCACCGTCACAAGCAATTCGCATATCTCATTTGAGTGAGGTTTTAGTTTTCTGCAGGACAGCAAAAAAAAATTGTATTAGACAACGCAAGAAAATACCGCCAATCTCAAGCTGTGGTGTTGTTTTTATCAACCAATAACTTTGTGACTTACTTTACCGGTGCCGGTGACAAGTAACGGATCCTGGGTTGTAGCAAGCACAAAAAAAGCCCTGTTTACAGATTGCCTATATCTCATAGATACGCAATCTGCCCAGGACTGTGACGATATTGTATTTTGTTGCAGGGGAGGAAATGTAACAATAGGAGACAAAGAATTACTTAAAGGAACAGGGGTAGTTATTTGCTTCCAGTCTAGTAAGTTCACATTATTTATCATAAAATTTAAACTGCGTATACTTTTCCTGGTCGCCCGACACTTTCTGAGAGAGCACCACCGGAATACAGGAATTTTTCATCCAGTGCACGCACATGCACATTTCCCTTCCGCCTGACCACTTCTGAGAAAATACTCCTGAAATGTCAGGATTTTCATCCTCTGTACACCGCCATTACTCGTGCTGTGTGACGCCAAAAAACGAGATAGGTCAGTAGATAATTGGTCAGGAAGATTTGGGCATGCGTCCACACCAATCGTTTCCTACCTTTAAAAGCTTAGCTCACTTTATGACGTCACACAGTACGAGTAATGACGGCGTACAGAGGATGAAAATCCTGACATTTTAGGAGTGTTTTCTCAGAAGTGGTCAGGCGGAAGGGAAATGTACGCCGTATAAAGTTTTCGTAAAAAATCATCTGGATTTTTTAGGCCGTGAGGCAAATATCTACCCTTATCCCTTTAACAAAATTATACACTGAGTCCGGAAAAAAAATCAGCTGTGAGCTGTCTCATTTGATGATGTTTATGACAAAAGTTTACAGACAAAGAGCGTGAGCATGTGTATATGTGTTTGTGTATGTGTGAATGTGTTTGTGTGATATGTTTGAGTGTGTGTGTATGTGTGTGTATGCGCGCACGCCCATATGTGTGTGTTTATGGATGTGTGTGAGCGTGTGTGTGTGTATGTGTGTGTGTATGTGTGTGTATGTGTGTGTGTATGTGTGTGTGTGTGTGTGTGTNGTGTGTGTGTGTGTGTGTGTGTGTGTGTGTGTGTGTGTGTGTGTGTGTGTGTGTGTGTGTGCGAATGCGAATTAATATCTGTCAATATCAACTTTTTGTTTATAAATGTTAATCGCACTGGTTTGACCTAAATTTCCTGTGAAGGATTAGCGAAGTATATTGTAATCTTAATATTAGGCCTAATCTTAATACCCAAACTAGCATTTGGCCTAAGTTTTGAATTACGACCTTATAGGATAACACAGACTAAATGTACTCAGTCTCTATCAACTCTCTGCCGCATTGGAGAAACAGTCTGCTTTCGTGGGCAAATAAACATTGTGATGAATGGTAGCCTATATATATGACAGCGCTGTCCACAAGGGTGCAGGAAATCTTTACCTGTCCACGAAAGACAGTTTTTTTTTCCCTAACCAGCGAGACACTACTATATCATATTATTTGAACACGATCATCGTTTACTTGATGCACGCCCACACCACCATCATAAATCTATTCGCCGACAAACACCCACAGTAGCATGTATACAGACACCCACACTGGTATGTAGAAGTTTGATACCTTAAGATTTTTTAAATAACAATAGAGAGCTTTTATTAAAAGCTTGCATGCTCACATATCCACATCCACACCCACACAGCCACACAGCCACCCACATTAGTGTGCAGAAGTTCGATATCACAGGGTCGCTGAAAGACAATAGAGAGCTTTTATTAAAAACCTACATGCCTACACACCCATCGTGACACTCACACAGCCTCCCACACTAGCATATATAGAAGTACGATATCATATAATCTGTTAACGGCAATAGAGAGCTTTCATTATAGACCTACATGCCCACACACACACACATAGTCATACCCACACAGCCACCAACACCAGTATGTGGAGGTTCGATATCACAGGATCTCTGAAAACAATAATGAGCTTTAAATAAAAACCTACATGCCCATACATCCACAGTTACACCCACACTGGTATTGTAGCTGTTCGATACCTTAGGATCTTTGAATGACAATAGAGAGCTTTTATTAAAAACTTATATTGTCCACACATTCACAATCACATCTACACAGCCACCCACACTGGTATGTAGAAGTTCCGTATCAAAGACTCCCTGAACAACAGTAGAGAGATTTTATTAAAACCTACATGCCCACTTAGCCACAGACACATCCACACATACACCCACACTAGTACATAGAAGTTCGATATCACAGGATCTCTGAACGATAATAGAGGGCTTTTATTAAAAACCTACATCCACATACCCAAAGTTCCACCCATACAGCTACCCACATTAGTAAGTAGAAGCTTGATACCTAAAGCTGTCTGAAAGACAATAGAGAGCTTTTATTTTCAGACTGGGATCTCTTCCAGCTCGTTATAGCAGAGGTAGGCATGCACATTTCTTGGTGTTTTATTATATTGCAATTTACAAACTATAATCAGTTAGACTATGAAGTTTAGGTCTAGTGCGTTATGTGCAATACGACTGTAATACTAGGAAATGCATGCGCATGCTTACCTGCGCCATAACTGTCCGTAATAGATCGGAACTTCAAAATAAAAGCTCTCTACTAACAATGATTTCATTAACTGTGTCATGTTATATTCCATGTGAGAATAGAACGCAATAAAATATCAAATTGTTACGTAGATGGGGCTTGAAATAATTTGCTGTAAAGCAGCAAAGACGATTTAACTTATTAGGTAACTTTATTTAGATTTTCCCTAAGAAAAAATAATGCTGCAATTATTCGAAAATTGACATTAAGAGGACTGTTATTGTCTCAAGAAAATAGCATTCTGTCTCTCACTCTCACTCTTTTTCTTTCTCTCTGTCTTTCTCTCTCTCTCTCTCTCTCTCTCTCTCTCTCTCTCTCTCTCTCTCTCTCTCTTTTCTCGTCTTTCAACGATTATAGAGCAGGTGTTAGATTTTTTCATTCTCTTCCATACCCTTTGTCACTTTCACTCTCTCTCATATTTCAAGTAGCATGATTATAGAGCAGTTCCCTCTCTCTCTCTCTCTCTCTCTCTCTCTCTCTCTCTCTCTCTCTCTCTCTCTCACTCTTTGTCTCTTACTTTTTCTCTCATCTTTCAAGTGGCATGATTATAGAGCAGGTACTAGATTCTTTCCCACCCTCACTCACTCTCTCTCTCTCTCTCTCTCTCTCTCTATCTCTCTATCTCTCTCTCTCATATCTTTCAAGTAGCATGATTTCAGAGCCGGCCTAAGTCCCTCTTGTTGTTATCAGGAGATTATCTATGTATTACCGTATTATGATATATCATTATAATTATCTCAGTTTATGATATTATTATGTCCCAATTTAAACTTTTTATTATTTGTACATATTATATTGTTTCTCACTATGACGAAAACAGCTGGGTTTTTTCTTTCCTTTATCTTCTGGGAAGAATAATGTTCAGAGGCGTCTGCGTTGGTGAAACTGACGTCCGGGGGGATTTCTGTCTCTCTCTACACGTTGCACCACTAAACCTCAACACCACACATTTTTTGTAGAATTTATTCAGGATGATGGGTTGTGGGAAAGGTGCTTGTCGCTGTTTTCTGTTCATTCAGTTTCATAAGGATTCAATTTTATAATGGAAGTAATTATACGAGTTCTTGGATTGAGGTATAGAGTACTCTGTTTTCCAATATGTCTTATTTCATTTCCATTATACTAGACTAAAACATTCGAGCTTTCCCTTTGCTGTTATTGTAATTTTTTTTTTGGTTTTTTGTTGTTTTAATTTGCGTAATGATATTGTATAATTTGTTACCTCACTATAATGCGCCTGCAGCCTGATTCGCGTACAAATTGCGCCCCCCCCCCCCNCCCCCCCCCCCCACACCCAACATTGTTGATCTGCTGTGACACCCTTGAAGTTACTTTCTTGTCCATTTTTCGAACCAGTCATCTTCTCCTTTACGCATGCTCCTACGTAGTCGGCATTATCTTCCGCTTTCCTTCCCTTCCTTTCTCATTAGTTCCTCCTTGTGCTCCTATGTTTATAACAATTTCAGCAACTATGACGTCAGTACGTGAATTCTGCCCTTCCGGAAAGTCCCATAACCTCGTTGCACTGACTGCATGTAATTAGTTTAGTTACTGGGTCACAGTGACGTAGCCATGCTCGGGGATAACCCTTTTTTTTTAATATTATGCACGAAGACCTCTATTATTCCAGACGATATGGGTAATCCATTTATAGATCTATTGAGCTGTCTTTCTTTTTCTCTTCTTTGTTTTTTTTTAAATAATAAAATCATTTTATGTCTCAAAGGTCTGTTTTTGTTGTTTAGTTAGACATGTATTTCAGTGTCCATGCCATTTCTACAGGGTGTTTCCCAATCACATTGTGTTTTAACCTACTTTTGTTCCCCCCTTCAGACGCGTATTTTGAAATCACGTGTCTTCGCAACCATTAAATTTCTTTTTACTATTCTGCGTCTTTCTTCGTTTGTTTTCTTCCCCATCCTCTTCTTCTTGTTTTTCTTGCTCTTTTTCTTCTTCTTCTTTTCCTACTTTTTTTCTTCGTCTCCATCGATTTCTTCATCTTCTTCTTCTTCTTCTTCTTCTTCATCTTCTTCTTCTTCTTCTTCTTCTTCTTCTTCATCTTCTTCTTCTTCTTCTTCTTCTTCTTCTTCTTCTTCGTCAATCCAATTCAGTTCAATTCAATTCAATTCAATTGGATTCCACCCCTTTATAACTTGGGCGTGGTTGATTGGGGTGGGTCGACCGCGCGTCCAAATGATTATGTAAATATCACAAGCATTCAAAATATTAAATAGTTTTAACATAAAAAACGGTTAGGAAATCTTTAAGTAAAACATACATTTAACGCCTTTTACATAAACAGTCAATTCTCTCATCGAACTCATCTTCTGTATCACAGCCTAAAATCATTAAAGTTTTTTTTCCGAAACTGGACATTTGTAAAAAGTCTGAAAGTAAGTTTTTCTACTTTTCATTCATCTTCGTGTCGTCGTTGTGTATGTACCCCACCCCCACCCCCTCACAAAAATTCAAAAATACAGATACAACGCACTCACTTCACGTAAATGAATTCCCTTCTCTTCAGAGAAGCATTCATCAAAAACAGGCCCACAAAACATATTCCTCCGTGTGTTTCATTGTGTTGTACACTTGTATAAACTTTTTCGCGCGTAGTGTCAGTAATAATGACTAGGCCGAACTACATATGAAAGGAAGATGACTTAGGATCTCTCGTTGCTCAGGGACCTATGGGGCCCCACATCTCCCAAGAGTCAATCGGCCCGGTGTAATATTTCTTGACTTAGAGGGGGTCGGCGGTATTCGCTGCCCAAGAACTTTGCTTCATCTTAATCTGTCTTTGCCAGTGTATAATAACAAGGAAGGAAGTAAATAGACGAAATATCCTTTAAAATCTATGGAGTCATCTCAAGTCAGTACCGTCGGCTCCGCTTAAGCACATCTTCTTAGGAGCTTGGGAGAAGTTGCAATATAAAGAAGCCGCGATAATCTAGTGACTTTCAATGTACAGAATATAGCATTTTGTAATGTGCAGAATGTTGCTATGTACAGAATATAGCATTTTGTAATTTGCAGAATGTTGCTATGTACAGAATATAGCATTTTGTAATGTGCAAAATGTTGCTATTAAACGGGTGTTTCGATCATCCCCATTGCAATTAAGTGGATTCGACTATCTAAAGAGTAAAAAAAAAGTCCGACCTTGTAAGGTTGAAAAGATAACTATTCCGAAGAAAGTTTTTCAGTAGAAGTGACTAGTAGATCTTCAAGACGTGTCAAGGTTTCTAATTATTTCCAACACATGTCATTGATATTCTAAAAGCTTCCGGGGTCACGGCCTATGACACAAATTCAGCCTGACGCAGAGGACTTAAAATACAAGGCCAGCACTTGTTCAAGGGAGAACATCAAGATTGCATTCTAGCCTTCCCAGAGGCGTTACCAGAGGGTAGTTTGTGGGTGATACATTTGAGCGGGCAGAGGTTTTTACAAGGTAGGAAGATGGAGGAGGATGAAGGGTTGAGACTTAAATAAAATTGAAACATTAAAGCCGCTCTATCCTATCGTAACAGTCGGGAGACATGCCCCACCTACAAATGGACATGTGGACATTGCTTAGACTCAGATAGATTTAATTTCATATTTCAAAGACTAGACGAATTTATATCAAATTTCTCTATCGTTGCATTTGGAGGGGCAGGAAACTAGGATCAGCAGACGTTTCTATGCAGTTCATAAACTAATGTTCTGCTCGTGAAATTCGGAATAAAGCAGCACTCCCGATGTGCGAATAAATTCAAAATTAGTTAAGTGTACCATCTCGTCTGCTCCTCTCCTGTTGTAACACATTCGGGTCTTTAAGAGAGCACACCATAGTTGCTTAGTTGACGGAAGGTTGGTGTGTGTGAGTGTGTGTGTGTTGGGGGGGGGGGGGGGG
>JAWQUT010000008.1:1297335-1332290 GCA_033807755.1 Ellobium chinense | reverse complement strand
TCCCCCTCCCCCTCGGCTTCTTCTACTGTATGTTGTTGATCTGTCCTCGCATCCCGGACAACACCGCCTAAACATAATTTCCAAAGGGTTTAGCAGTATCCAAAAGAGCTTGGAAAATACCATGGGACCCTCGTCTCTTTTACGGTGAAGGTGGGCGTGGATTGAACCCTTGTTTCCTAACCTAATTTACTTGTGGACTGAAGCTCTTCAGTACAGGGTGAAATGTTGGGGGGTAGAAAGTGCAAAAGGCGACTGAGACGAGTAAATAATTTTGAGACAGATCAAGAGAGTGCATAGAGATACATCAAAATATCCCTGGGGCGTTTACGATTTCATTACTTGTGGTTTTCTCTGAGGGCGGCCACGTTAACAAGAGTTCAAAGAGAATAATAAAAGTATACGGTCATTGAGTAATACTTACTTTTATCGTCGACTGCAGACAGTTCAACCTACATACGTCAGAAGCAGCTCTGATGCCGGAACTAATTTTCTGTTATGGTCACGTGAGCACAGAGGTCTTTCATGAGGCTGCTAATCTAAATGAGCTGTAGCGATACAAATGTGGAAGTGTCCTGAGACAGTGTCGCTGTAAATGTCAGGTTGACATGTCAATCTGACACACAACTTATAACAAAAATATAGCAGAAATTGACAAGAACCCGAGCAGAAATGGTGGGACGCTTGTTGATTTATTACCTGGCTACGCTACGGACTGTAAAGAAATCTATGTTATTGTACAAATTCACCTTCCCGCCCCTCCTCTCCCACCACCAAAAAGAAAAAAGACTGGGATATAACGAATATGTTTAACGTCTCCAAGTATTTCATAAATTTCAGTTTGAAAATTCTACCATTAAAATTGCGAAATGCTCACATCCCACTCTTTTGGTGTATAATGTGTATCTTTATCAGATATGTGAACAGTTGGCGGGCAGCAGGTCCCGATGGGTGATAACTGACTCCCGATTCGATAGAAAACGACATAGCGAGCGCCGGACCGAACATCTGACAAACTAACAGCTAGATATTATTGATGTCAGATTATCGTGTCATTTCTTCAGACAAAAGCTGATTTGGTCCGGCAGGATGCAGGTGCTCGTTGGACCGAATGTGCTACAACACCTCGGTCATCGTTTACATATTATCCGCTCTAGATCTATATGGGAGCGGCCCATTCCCTGAGACAGAGAGACTGGTCAAGGAAACCATTTGAGAAATAAGTTTATCACACTGTAAGGCCACATAATCTAGATCTTCACGCAGTTGCATATTCATTATAATCCGCTTTTCCTTATTGCATTCGTTTCTGAAATTGTAATAACCAGCATGAACGCTCCACAAACCTGAAATTATAGACGATTCCATCCACTTAAGTTGGAGCCTAAACTTCTAACGTTCTAAGAAAACTAGTAGGCCTGCAGCTATGAGGTTCGTGAGCTATATATGTATATATATACATCTATGACTTAAAGGAAGACTGCACCGTCCTACAGACCATATTAAATCATACGGTACCCTATTATTCCAATAAAACAGTCTTTCAAGTGTCTGTCATAATGATATGACGCCTCTGCTGGCCCCAGACAACCCATAGGATTACATTATCCAAAGTCCGAATTGTTACAACCACTGCGCGCGTGGCGGCCATAAGCTTACGTCAAATACGTTCTTGCCACATGGCCCAGCTGTCTAGCCAGTGCTGTGCGGACGGGTGATAGCATGTTGGTATGAATGTTTTAATTCCTCTGTGAACAGTAGATATGCCAAACAAAATCATGCTGAGGCAATAAAAATGCAGAATACTTTTTCTGGCTTACTCTATCAAACTTTACATTTGAATTTGGAATACCAGAGCCTTAATTAAAAGCTGAATAATACATTGTCGGGTAGAGGTGCCTGCAGATGCTGGAACGTAAGTGACGTCAGCGTTTTTGCCGCGGGCTTCTGTTGATCGGGAAGGGGAATAATTCTGGACTTAAGGGCCAAACCCGGTAACTCTAGCTCTCCTTATTGCGTCATATTATATACGCGCACGATAACAGAATGATGCTCTTTCTTCGCAAAATTGACTCGGTGGGCACCATAGATAATTTTTAGAGAGAAAAGGTCTTGAAAAGTGGAAAATTATTTTTGATGTGCGTGTCCTACTTTAAGGATGACAGAAACTTTAATCATAAGGAAGAAAGAAAGAAAGAAAGAAAGAAAGAAAGAAAGAAAGAAAGAAAGAAAGAAAGAAATCTCTCGGCAAACTGAAGATGAGACCTTTACCAAACTGAGCTTTGGTGGCATAGACTATAGTATCACAAGAAGAGCGTTTGAATAACAGCAACGACGCTCAAGATTTCCATGACCTGCTATCTATGTATCTATCATTTAGCTCAAAATTTGAGATACATAATGACTTACAAAACGATATGGGATTGGATGGGTGAGAATTGTTAGGTCCCAGAGGAAAATTTAAAACGTTTACTCAGCCCAGTTGAATATAGTTACGAGTTTCTAATTTCACGAATTACAAAATCTGAGTATTCAGCTTCAAAAGATGGAGAAAAAAAAAAAAAGATCTCATTCCGTTTCCCTTATTAATCTTCTCCTCCTAGGTCATGACCTGCAGTTCATATTACATGTTTTAATAACAAAGTGTGTCAGATTTCCCAAGTAAATCTTATCATAGCCTGGGGCAAGAATCTACAAACAACAGCGGGACAACAACTTCAGTGTCATTGTCAACGCACAGAACGTTACAAAAATTCATTTGTCCCACACTCTGTGAGAATCGCTAGCGAGTCCTCTTCATCTGGCCTTTGAATCAAATTGTGCAGGCTATGTTTTTGGCTAATGTTTTCCAGTCATATGTGTATGTGTATGTGTGTGCGTGCATGCATGCGTCTGTGTGTGTGTGTGTGTNTGTGTGTGTGTGTGTGTGTGTGTGTGTGTGTGTGTGTGTGTGTGTGTGTGTGTGTGTGTGTGTGTGTGTGTGTGTGTGTTTTGTTATATATTAATGTTATTACTGTTTGATGCTGAAACAAAACAATTTTTCAGAATATGGACCAATAAAGTTATCTTATCTTATCTTATCTTATCTTTATTTGGACGAAGTTGATTTCGGCAACGAAACAACACAGCCTTTATTTAGCACAGTGGTTTTTTTTACCACCAAGTGACAAAAAAAGGTTGGGGCGGAGGGGTGGNNNNCCCAGCAGACGCGTCCTATTCTTGTCAACTAATCAAAAGAGAGCTTGTTGGGTACCTCTTTCGACTTAAAAAGTTGATCGCGACTAGCGTTGAGAGTAATTGTCCGAAACAAAACACACAAATTACCGATGGCACTTGTTTGTCAATGTTTTGGCGTTAAAATCTATACAACCAGTCTATATGAAAAAAAAATAGGAAACTCTCTTATTTGGAGAGCGAGGCAACAGAAGATCTTCAGAGAAAGATACCCCCGTCTAATTAGTGTTTCGGTTTGAGTGACTTCCTGACACTCAAAAAGGGCTGGGCCACACTTGGGTCATGACTCCCAGGTGTCCTTCTGTTGATTTTTTTTCCCCGCCTAGGGAGGGATTTGAACCCGCGACCTCCAGATCCTTAATTCCCTGCCTCATATCATCTCTACCACCATGAAGCCATAGTGAAAGTTGCATTTTAGGTATATTTAAACTTACTGTGCAACAATCCACTATTTACTAGGCTTGGTAATGGCTGTTACACTGCAAATAGTATATTATACTACAGCCCACGTGATTTGAGATCAGAACTTTAACAGACATTCCCCTCCCCGATTGCACACACCCAACCCCCTTCCAAGGCACTAGTGCACTGACAGATTTTGGTAAATTGTTGGTGGTTAAACGCTTTAATATGAATGAATGAATGAATGAATGAATGAAAAGGTGGACTGAGGAAACTGAAATTTTACGTCTTAAGCAATTTACAACTGGAATCGAACCCACACCTGCTTGTTGGTAAGTGTTGCATATCCTTCTATGATGTGAAACTGAAACAGGGCCAAGAGGCCCCTGAGAGATGCAGAGGCCCCATGAGAGACGTGGGGCCCTTTCGACAATTACCCATGGTTAATCTGGCCTTTCAGGGAACTTAGCCTTATCAATTGACTGTGCCATCGGCAGCCTTCCTCCCTTTCTGCCCTCATCAGTGTCTGTCCGTCTTCGTTTCGAATCATTTAGAATTCTCGGTGCCCAAAATCCAGAGATGATTTAACTCATGATCACCGGAAATGTGTGGGAGGTCTAATCCAAGCATTTGCTCCAAAGCAATTTAAAAGTAGAATGAGAATCTGGGGATGAACAAACCAAAATAGAAACGGATCTAGCTCTAGATGGCTAAACACAATCACTACCGGTGTAATAAGAGAAAAGGTCACTCTTTTTTTTATGGGTCACTTATTTCTGAAAATACTCAATTGCGTTTTGTGTGTTTGGGGAAGAGTGGCGTTTATCTTTCATTTTTTGATTTGTTTTGTTGCCTGTTACACTGCAGTGCATTTCCTGTTTTACTTTTTAGATGTTTTCATGTTTACTAAGACTTGTTTACTTCGGTTTCTCATATTACGGTCAGTTTCCTGTAGGAGCGTGCCGAAGAAGTCACGTGATTTCCGTTTCCTAGGGAAATGGAACTTTCCAAGCTTTTGTATCGCAAAATGAGAATCCTAACCGTTATGGTCTAAGTCAATGTTTCAAGTTATCGATCTTCGGAGAAAAGTCCGTGCCCGTTACACAAAGGCACAAAGTAAACCAATTTTGAGATCAAAATAGAAAAGTACATTAAGCCAAACCTGGACAATTGGATGGATTCGTCTTTGTGCATGAAGAAAGTACACGATCCTAGATATTTAATATTGGTCTGTACTTATTTTCGAGATATACCTGAAAAATGAAATAGGTAGAAAGAACAATAATCACTTCGTACATCATTCGTTGTACTAGTACTTAATATCGAGATTCAGCCGCACGTCTCTTTTATCACTGACTAGCATAACCACGTTTCTTGTTACAGCAGTAAAAACAATCGACAAGGGTTAAAACGAAAACATTTAAACCAAAAGTACTGCTAAAACGAAAGGAAATAACACGCCCTGTTAATTTTGCTCTTCACTGGCTTCTTTGTGTAAAGGTTACAGACCTGTAATAGGATTGGACCCTTTTTTCCTCTATGGGCTATATTAACATTTTGAGCTGCCCTCTGAACCCAAAGTTTTAGCTTTCACCCAGACCCATACCAGATTGAAGCTCATTATGTGGCCCAAGTTTTAAGACTTACCCAACCCTAGCAAACCCATTGAAATTTTGAGCTTGGTTGCTATTTGTAAACAGACCCTACATTTTTCACTGGTCAATGCCAAACCCCTCCTCTTCCGCCTGAGCACACCCTTGAGCTGGCAGTTCCAGCCCAGGGCTAAATAGTGCCTGGTAAAATAAAGTAAAATGGACACAGATTCCCATGATATCAAAATTCCCCCCCTGGAGCCCTTATTACTGGAAGCAGGGCATGCCAAAAGAGGGAAAAGGGGAGATGAAATATACTCCCTAAGTGGGACCACCACAAAGTGAAAGTACAATTACAGGCCTGTAACCTAAAGCGAATTCTAATAAACCTGAACACAAGCCTTCGGTCTCGCAAAATTCGTTTTAGCCATTACATTCTACATGTTCTCTGTACATATTTTGTGACTCAAGTGTCACTAAATACCGAGGTGCTTCCTTTTCTATTGTTTAAAGAGAAACGACCCGTAATAAATAACTCCTCACTGGTCACCATTTCGAAATTCTGGCATAAGCTTTGACAATATAATGTGATATCGTTATGAAACAGACAAAATGCTCAATCAGTGTGTCTTGCAAAATTTTCCAAATCGACGACAGGAACATGCTAAAGCATACAACTTTTATCCGCTTATAGACCGCTATTTCTCGCACCATTTTTGCTTAGATAAAACATTATGCCGAAGTTTTGAAATAGTTCTATTAAGGAGTTATTTTTTATGGAAGGTATATATATAAATCTGCAGCTTCAGATCTGCTCACTGCAGTGCGTGGGTCCAGACCGCTTCTGCTTAGATGATCCCTTTTTGTAGATATTTAATAGCCTTCAACACTCAGTGGTCGAACTTTGCTTTAAAACAACATGTTTACTTATATGCAGTGGAGTTTAGTTGTTTTTTTAGCTTGTTTGTTTGTTTGTTTGTTTTTTAAAACGGAGTATTCAGAATGAACGGCCAGAATACACCTTAAGGATAAATATTTTTTTCCAGTTATCTCCCCTATCCGACAGCTGTTTGTTTTCTCTTAGTTTATGATATTAAAATATATTCTTACCGAGAATCTGCACTCCAGCTCAGTGAATTATCATGCCAACTCTAAATCTGAAGGAAAAACTCGACCTTTAGATGAGCCAGTCTATAAATAATTTCGTTTTCTTGTTTTTTGGCGTTTGTTTTTTTTTTTTTATGGTGGATAAGAAGCATGTTCCTGGGCTTTGTCACATGCGAAAATCTTGCCGTCTGGATATCCAACCAAAATATCCTTGTCCCGAAAAATACACACGCACACACACACACACACACACACACACACACACACACACACACACACACACACACACACACGTACATACATACATACATGCNCACACACACACACACGCACGCACGCACGCACACACGCACGCACGCACACACACACACACACACACACAGATTGATCAATGTCTAAAGCTTGTAGAGCGCTGTAGTGAAAATAGTTCATCGGCTCGGTGCACTATAGGTCTACCCTCAGGGGCGTAGCGTAAGTTTCTGTACAAAGGCATATTATATGGGGTTAATCGAACCCTGTTTCATTAATATATTAAAATATAATTACACTGCATTTAAAGGCGAGTCGTATATAGAATTTTCAGTTCAACTGTACTACTGTAATGTAAAAAGAATAACAGTACCAAATGCTGACAGAATATAGAGAAGAGAAGAGAATAGAAGAGAAGAGAAGAGAAGAGAAGAGAAGAGAAGAGAAGAAGAAGAAAAGAAGAAGAAGAAAAGAAGAAGAAGCAGAAGAAGAAGAAGGAGAAGAGGGAGAAGAAGAAGAAGCAAAAGAGGAAGAAGAAATAAGAGCAGAAGAAGAAGAAAAGGTCACTAAGAGTAGAATCGAACCCGCATGTGAAGTTCACTTTGCATCAGAGAGCTCTCACTTATATTCCTCATAACATTCGGCATGGAGGCTCTGAAGGTATGAAGATACCAATAGCACCCGGAATAAAAATATGCAATTTAAAATAGTCCCTATAAAATCAGAAAACTGCCCGCGGGGAGGTGGGAAAGGGGTTGGATTTTAATTTCAAAGGCTTAGCTCGGTGCAAATACATTTGTAGACTCAGAATAAGTGAGGTTTAGTCACTCAAGTATAAACTTTGTGGTTGTTGCTAGGTGGGTAAGGTTACCTTGTTTACTGAGTGCAAAGGCCTAAAATACTGGGTAGCCTGTTTCACTGCCTAAGTTCTCATAATCTAACTGGTTTAGGGGCTTTTTTTTGTGTGTGTCAAAATTTGAAAGAAAAGCTAAACAACACGTTCGGAAAGTATTTTGGCTCGAGACCCCTGGATAAATTAATGAGAGGTGTAAAACCCTATATAGCCAACAGTGACAAAAATACTGGGATCTTCATACCTGATGATTGTGCTGAATGCATTCTACTATTCCCAGAATCACTGGTCTCAGGCAAAAGAGTATGGCAACTTTTGAAATTTCAAGACTGGACTAGGGTTAAAAGTTTTCAGCCTAAGAAACCACTACATGCTAATTACTGATATACAAATATAAATTGGACGCCTAAGCTATCGCCAAATGCTGTGCCTTTCGGGGTATTATGGGTCTGGGTTGGATGTTAAATCTAAATGTAACCGAGCTTTAAAGGCCACGTTCTATAAGCAGCAGTGGTAAACTTAATTACCCATGACCCTACTTCGTACGGTCTTGGACACAAATACGCTCTTACGCGCTAGAGATGTTAGGTTATAATGCTTTCCTATCTCCGGAATAGTTTTCTCACTGTACCGTGATAGCAAAGCCAAGATTGTGACGTAAGAGGCTAGTGCTAAAGTCTTAAAGTCGGATAGTAACTGTGTTACAAGAAAGTCCCATCAGGCCAGTGTCGTATTAATACGTAGTATTAATGCGTTTTAACGATATTAGGTACACCCACAATGAGGCAGGGTTTGAGATACATGGGAACTTAATCAGTGTATGCTTTCTTTCGCTCACGTAATCCCTCGATTTAATGTCGTGACATTTACTGTATATCTTGGATCAGTACGCCACGTCACTGCCTACTTTTCTCTCTACGACTGCAGTTCGTCACGGAGAATACTTTTTGGCCAACGTTACATTTCGTAAACACAACGCCTTTCGCAAAGAGAATAAATTAGGCAATTCGTGAACAGTTTTGGTCTACACGGACAGGAAATTCCACTAAATAGTTTTCAAGCTGTGTTTGACCCATTTGTGCCAGTAATGACCACGATTTAAAAAGAAAAAATATCGGACTTCCGGAAATGGATAAATGGGGCCATTCCAAAACGGAAAGTTAATGCTCTGTTTGAACAAGAAAACAGTATAAATTTGTTTTTAGTAAAGGACGTAGACAAATAACTCTTGCGTTCTCATTGTGGACAGGGTTTCTACGAAGCGTTTATCTCCTTTCTATTAAGATATCTAAGATAGCTCCTTCACCTACACTCCGCCCTTCCTCTTCCGCGTTAACGCCAGAAACTTCCGGGAATTAGAGTAGACAGACAAACAATGAGATCCCTAGGCAGGAAAACCTTGGCCCGAAATTTGTTTTGGTCTTATGTGGAAAGAACGGTTTACTGCTAAGCCTAGACCTAGTCTCAGTCAGCTTTATCTTTCTTCGTCTCGAGTCCCAGCGCCTTGGTAACAGGAAGCAATGAGACGTGGAAAATCCCGGCTCCAAAAACTGGGGATTTTGTGATCAGCGAGTGAACAAGATCATTTCCAACGACCCTGACCTTGATCAACGATCATGACCCTTTTCTCCTTACATCTGTGGTAACAGGTCGATGTTTACAAGCCGAAGGATATTTCTCCTGACAATTTCGAAGAATAAGATTTTTATCTTCCTTAAGAGGATTTTGTGAGAACGCGGTTGTCCTGGTTTCGTTTTATCTTTCATCTAAACAAACATTTGTGAGTGGATGCCTGTGTAACAAGGGAAACAATCTGTAAAATACGTTTGGTGAAGTGAAAGGATGCAGAGGTAGTTCCCCTTTACTACAGTTTTGCTCCTTCTGGTCTTTGGAACCTATTGTTTTTTCTTCTTTTGGCCCAGTTAACATTTTGTCTTATTCTACAAATTTATACCACTGTAATTTTGGGAAAAATCTCCCATGGAGGTTAAAATACTTCTTTTGCCCCATCTTTAATCGGAAGAAAAAGAATTTTTCACAAATTTTTAATCTCTTTCAAACAAGATCACCTCGAATTCTGATTTGGTCCCCAATTTTCCATTTGGCTGGTTTTGACCGCGTGCGAATACATAGGCATACATACTTTATTTTTTTTTATCTAGAAGGCTCAAATTGTACCTGAAACTTTAAAACTGGATGCTCTATTTAGATCACATGTCATTTTACATATTTCATCACCCTGACACTAGCTGGCAGGGCCCCCCAAAAAAGGGGGATTTTATATATTAGCGGAGTAATTGGGTTGTACAAAATGAGTGATTTGCCCCTCTAATCGGTACCAAAAACCTTCTTCGTCTTGTAAGGAAAAGAGCCTGGTAATGCTGGGAGCTGTGCTATCACATTAGGTCTCTGTCCAACCCTCTTCCTTCTCTCCCGGTATGTGCTCCTCTCCAGTGAGCCCAAAATGTGCCCCCCCCCCTCCCCCACACCCTCTTCCAGTGACTGAGTTTTCGTTGTTGTGGAGTGTCATCTCTCTCCCGCTTCCCCCATCTTGTCTCCTACCATCACATCACTATTGTAGAAATCCGGCCCTTATTAATGGACTTTAACTCAGATTCAGATAGATACACATATTGAGATACTCCAACTTTACCTCATTCAAATGCTAAAAAAACCCATTGTTTTTTAATTTTTTACCAATTGATTTGGCCTTGCTGAATGCAGAATATAATTGCATCAGTCCAGGATAACAGAAACAATCGAAAGTCACAAGACTTTTTTTTTCATTCTTTGAAAATCAACTTCAAATACTTTTCATCTGAAGTTCTGGAATGATTTGATAAATGTCAAGCTATGGTAGTTGGTATCGACATCTAGTGACCATTATAATTTGCAGGCAGTATATATATAGCAGAGGCAAACTGGATCACACTTCTCACAGGAGTGATCTCCAACCAACCGCTAACCCCCAGCCGGCTAAAATGTCCCGTTATTCGGAATCTCTTTCCTCCACTATTTTCATCACTACATAAACATTACGATCCCATCAACCCAACACAGTCACAGCTTCACAGTAAACAGAGACCATCTCTCACATAACTCAGGCAAAAAGACAAACAAATAAGCTGGCGGTAAAAGCCAACACGGTCTGTTTTATTACACACATGGGACGAACAACGTTTTTCCTTGTTACAATGACTCTTGGGTCATTCCATGTAAAATGTTAACTGAGGACCTATTTTTTTAAAATGCAACTTATTATAAGGCAAGTTGGTGCATCATTGTGCAGAATAGTTGGAATAGTTCAATGTATTTGGAGGGAAGAGTTCACTTCCTACTTTGCAAAAGTAGCTTTCTTCTCTAGAATATTGTTACTTTTGTGTCCCATCAGTTACCAGTTTTTTTGTCCCATCAATAATTACTCAGAAAGACGGCCCTGGTGTGCTAAATTATTGTTGTTGGATAAAATTGCTTTATCTACATGTTAAGATGCATTATCTGAGTGTATAAAAATATATTTTTCTATTTTTATCAGTGGTTGAATTTCAGAAATTTTGCTACTTTGGGTTACCATGTATGAATGAAGGTACCTTTTCTGTCCCGTCAGTTACCAGACCCATGGAGGTGTGATTATATGAGATCCAATTTATCTCTGAAGTCAAATATTAGTTCTGTCAGTTAATTTGACATTTTTTTATATGTGTAAAGAAAACTAGAGAAAATAGATTACAAATAAATCTGCGAGTGCTTTTTGTTTGAAAAGTATTGTCTAAATGTCTCGTCAGTTACCATGGAATGACCCCCATATCCAATAGCGTTTAACATTGATCAAATGGCACCAAACACACACGTAAATATGTCTTATTAAAAAACAACTGCATGTCACAACATAGCATCACACAATATGCAACATTCGGTCTGAAATATGAGACAAAGTCACACGGTGCAAATTCCTGCAACTAAAGAGTTTTTTAGGTCAAACATTGCTGAGCTCTGAGAACGGAACGAGCTGGGGCATTGTCATGGTCTAGCAAGTGTTTCGGCTCTTGGGCTTCCTGACACTGGTAATAAAATTATCAGAAGACCAGCAATGCACCTGTAGATTGTGGGACATTGAAAGAAGGGCATGGGTAAACAATATCACCAATTCATTAAAATAACACATGCATAGACTATACTATATTGAAGTAATGAGAACAAGAGCTACATGTTATTTTCTTATTTTCCCATAGAATGATTGAATGTTAGTGACAAGCTATGAACTGAGAAGGCAAAACAAGAAGGGAAAAACAGTGACTAAGAATCAACACACTCCGGTAGAAATGGTCTTCATCAATTTTCTGCAGCCCAGCACTGCGTCTCTCTCCCTTTTTATTTTCTTTTGTTTTATTGAAGGCCAGTGGCAAAACAGGATTATGTAGGCAGATCCCCTCTCTCTCTCTTTCACCACGGGTGTTGAGAACTTCAGCCAGCTGTCGTTCGTGCTGAGCAAAGACTTGTTCAGTTTTTCAGTACTTACACCGATACAATCACAAAAAGGAGAACCCCTTCACCGGGGCTGTTAGTTCGAAATGTATGTTTGCTAGAGCTCCGCTTTTCGTTTGTTCAGCTAGGAATGCCACTCGGAAATTTTCAGACTATGGATCATTTAAGTTAGCCTGCCTACATCATTTTACCCAAGAGGTGAAAGCTGAAACAATGATGCGGACAAAAATAGTAGTGATGATAAATGCAAGTAACAATGATCATAATGACACAAATTATATAATCACAACGCCATTACTAGCATATACAGCAATATAAAATATAAGTTGTTTCTGTCGTATACCGAATTCTCCAGTTTACCAGAGAAAACCAACAACAACAATAAGAACAACAACAACATTTCATGTGACATACATTATATTATATACCCCTTCTAGTCAATCACAAGAAGGCACATGGCTGTGAAATTTATGATCGTCGCTTTTTGTTCACTGAGCTGGAGCGATGCGCTTCCGGAAGCAAATTGGACTAATTTCGGAAAGCGAGTTGACTCGATTGTATAAATTATCATATTCACCAGTTACAGTCCTGCAAACGGATCAGTGGGTATCTGAATTGTGCCCGTTTAATCGATTATTCAGTCAATTTTCGCCCATACCTAGTATATTGTCTTCATATGTTCGTGTCCTGACTGACCGCCTCTGAATTCCTTTTGCCAGGTCGACATTAAATTATGGTTGGGTAATGAAAGATTAGTTCTTGTTTATTTGTTTCACAGCCAGTCAAATTGAGGCGTAAGTCGTGCTTTGACCATATTAAGTTAGGTATGATTTGGAGTCTTTAAATATGTACTATTTCTAGGTGGAAATACTTTTAATCTAGCATTATTCTGACACAACATGCAGTCCTTTGAAGTGGCAGGGAGTTATCCACATACAATATTTATTTTTTTTTAAATGAGATAACTGTGATTAAGGAACACTTTTACACGATCAAAGTTATTTGATTTACCCCAGAAAAAGTCAAATTTATCTCCAATTACTCATCATTCGCCCATTTTCTAGACATCTGCAACAAACAAAAAAATCAGCATCGGTTGAGCCCAGTCACTTTCAGAATTTGATATTTCAGTCTCTGATATAATGACAGAAGTCTCATTTTCACTGGCTGCAAGACATTTTGTCTCTTCGTTGTACCACACACGGTCTGCGCTGTGATTAAAAAGCTGTAGCTCCTTCGAAAAGCAAAGGCCTGCCCGTGCATTGCGTTATGTTGGAGATTACTTGGATCTACATCATTCTAGTCTAGCTACTGGCTTTTTCAATGACCTCGTCTATACTTTTTTCTTCTCGGTGACGTGATGCCAATATCAATGTACAAGAACTTCCGAGCATAACATCCGGGCATTTTATGGGGAAAGAAGAAAAAAATATTAAAAGAAACAGAAGCTTCCGGCAAAGCCAACTGCATCCCCATACTTATGTGAAAGTTAACAGTGTAATGAAATTGAATGTTCATCACTTCACGCGACGGAAGTGGTTCGTGAATCTATTACTTACGTGCATGTATTTTATTTGCATAAGGAAATATCTTTATTTAATAATGTCGAATACGAGAAGACATGACAAAAATACTGAAAATATTATGGATAGACGATTTCATCATGATCATCATTCCTTGTAAAGTAAGGAAATGTTTTTAGTGAAGATTGAACACCGAATCCTTGGTTTTTTAACCCTCTAGTGCCCAGCGTATCAGATCTGATACATTTCGTGGATCATAGAAAAAGCAAACCAAGATCATCACCCTACCATAATAGTGTGAAGTCGCATGAGCGGGCATTAGCCTGGATAAGAGACTTATAAACCGCATTATTATTATTATATCATCATCATTTTCATGCTTGTTCCAGCATAGTGGATCCAGAAGTGATCTAAAAACTGGAGCTCGGACTTTTTGTGCCATTGTAAATAGGACTGGGCACTAGAGGGTTAAACCCAGTGTTCTAAACACTAAGCTACTGAACCGTTTGAATTCACGACGTTAGCAAAATAGACCAGTGGCCGTATGTATACTGCCGTTAAAATGAAGAACCTAGTATCTACCATTTTCATGTTTTGCTACAAATGACAAAAAACTGTTTCTTTTAATAACTGTTGATAGAATAGTCGCATTGTTACCATTTTTTCACTGGCACACATTTTCTTAATTTTTCTATTTTGACCTAAGAAATAAGACTTCTTAAGTCAAATAAAGACAGTTACCATACTGTGTTTTTCATTAAAATATTGGGATTCGACTTCTAATTAGGTCAAAAATTATATACAATTTTTACTATAGACGCCTTTAAAAATGAGGTATCGATGCCAAACTAAGATTATCAGACGCAAAATTTTCCAACAATTTTAACGATATAAAAATGTCCATTTGACCCAGATACGTAGATACTAGGCTCTTCATTTTAACGGCAGTATAATTCATACGTTAATTAACGTACTGGTTAATTACAGTGAATACTATTAATGTTTAGGAAGTTTCCCGTAGTTACCGCCGTGCTTTAACTAACGTAAGGATTATGCATACGGCCACGGGTTTATACTGTATGAGGAGTTGTGAGTGAAGTCACAGCTGCTATTTTTACCCGTCTCCGTCACCAATACACTGCAGACAGCAGATTTACAGTCAGACTATGCCTAACCCGAAGGACAGAGATCTTTATGCCTAGCAAAACCGCTATTGCTTTTTAAGTCTGTCAACACACACAGGGTGCTTCTTGACATAACTACAGCAAAATCCTAAAAGCATGTTTTTTTTTTTTCTTTAGCTGACCATCTGGTTTGCTCGGTCTGTTTGTCTAAGTACCGTAACTGGCCCAAAAAAATTAAAATTGTCAGGGCGTACATAGATAGCTTGGTCAGCCATGCTCGACTAAGAGACTGACCGTGTTGTCAGGGTTTGAGAGAATGTCTAATTGAACTGTTTCGACCACCGCTCATGCTCAGCTCTCTGCAGGACCGGCTCCCTCTCCTGAGTCTCTGCCCCCTGCAGGTCGTCATCATCAGAGTCACATGCCCAACAGCAGTTAAAAAAGCTTCCGGCAATCGATCTGGTTGGAGTGGCGTTCTCAGTTAAGTCTTTTTTGGACGTCACGCAGGACGCCGAGGACTCCCAGTGACGGAGAAATGGGATGGTTGCCAGTTCCTTCTTCTGGATCGTGTCGGCACATTCTGGTGACTCTGTGGAGATCAACGACAAACAAACAATTAACATTTTTGTATTCCTTCCTCTAATGCCAGGCTGTGTTATATCAGTTGTTGTTGTTGTTGTTGTTGTTGTTGTTGTTGTTGTTGTTGTTGTTGTTGTTGTTTGTAATCTGTAATGTTTACCATGCCCAGGGCACGGGGTATAATTGTATGTACTCTCTATGGGTTTTCGTTTCTTTTTCACTCGATGGGTTTGAGTGTGAGTCCGTTCTGGAAAATACTGAGTAACTTTGTTTATGATTGATGATGACGTCGACAAATGACTAAATTCAGATGGACAGTATTTGAGAGTGAGGGCGTTGATTAATCTAGAAAGTTCACCAGGTAATGAAGGAGGCCGTGTGACTGGTCGCTATGTGAAAGTCTAAAATACACGTATTTCCTCTTTCTTTTTTTCCGTATGCATGTCCATGAAATAGGAAATATATGTACATGTAGACAGTGCCAAAATGATGTTCACACATGTATGATTACTAAGAGTCAATGTTCAATCCTTTAGATCCACCCGGCCTCTTGCCCAAACACTTCTCCATAACCCCATGCTGCAAGCTTAAATAGATTCCCCTCTCGCCCTTCCCCCACCTCAAAAAAAAAAAAAATGAAACAACGATGATTCCAAACATGTAAGAGGCGTGTCTTTACGCGTGCGTTAGGCATGCGCACCCACCTTCTTCCGAGATCCTGTTCCTGGAAGACTGCAGTAATGGAAGTCGCGCTGCATGGTCCGCTTCCGATATTCTGTTCTCTGGCTGTCACAGAAAGAAAAATTAGCAAAGACATGAATGAGAAAAGTGGATAGTATTCCTCAGAAACGCCGTCAAGATGAAACGAACGTAACATCCTGTCTCTAACTTCTCCCTGTATATCTCGAACTTATTTCTAGAACTTTCAGTGCCTTTCACACACACTCTCTCTCTCTCTCTCTCTCTCTCTCTCTCTCTCTCTCTCTCTCTCTCCCTCTCTCTCTTCTCTCTCTCTCCCATCTCTCTTCCATCGGCTTTCCCTTTCCATTTTTCTGTGTGTCCGCTCTCTCCCTTTTTCGTTAGGCAGGTAGGGAGTCAGACAATACAGACAGGCATGCAGGCAGGCAGACAGCCAGACAGGCATGCAGGCAGACAGCCAGGCAGACAGCTAGACATGCATGCATGCAGGCAGGCAGGCAGGCAGGCAGGCAGGCATGCAGGCAGATAGGCAGATATGAATAATGTGTGCATACTTTCTATCACCCTTTTCCCCAAATGTTCTTATGAACCCCTCAATTAAAGTGACAGCTACAGAATACAAACTTGGCCTTCATATGAGAGGCAGACTTGGATGGAAAATAAGTATACAAGAAGATAGATACATAATAATTACTACGTGACTTATTAAGAAACTTGGTGACACTGTTAAGGATACGAGGTGTGACCCAAAAGTGCTAGGATTGTGCCAATACAAGCTCGTAGACTTTCTCCGGGTATTACATTCTTCTATCACCTTCGATGAACGTGTACTCCATCTGGGAGTCAGTGCAATGATTCCAGCACCGCTGCCAAGCCTAGAAACACCACTGGAATTCTTTATGTTTCAGCATATCAAGCACGATCAATGATGCTGCCTCTGTGATCGCAAAAGTCGTTCCCTATTGTAAAAATTTTTTATCTTTGGAAAGTGGGAAAAGTCATACAGAGCAGAGTCTGGCAACTATGCTGGGTGGGGGACAATGGCCATGTTGTTAGAGACCAGAAACTGCTGGACTCTGAGGACATAGCGTGATGGCATATTTTCATGGTGCAGTAGTCAGTGGCTGTTTTGCCTTTTTGCAGGTCGCATCCGTCTACTCACTTGACGCAACTGCCTAATGGCCCCATATTAAAAGTCAGCTTTGACTTCATAACTGCAGAAATTTCCTGCGACGTTTTTCTTTTTTCCAAAGGTGCAATTTAACCAAGGGAAGGATATTCAAGACAACACAGGGGATGTAACAGGATTAGCAGATAGAGCTAGGACACATTCAAGCCGTCTCCTAAATTTGGCAGCGGCTCTTGAATCAGTGAACTGACTCCTAAACACTGGTCTATTTCCAAGGCGGTGGAGAAATATAATATCTAAAGTGAATCTACAAGCTATTATAGAATTAGCGTGGAGACCATTGAATCGCATGTTGTACTTGTGAGGGCAAAGAGGCACAGAGGTTCATACTCCTTACATCTGTTGTAGTGCTCAGTATTAACTGCCTACAGTTTCGGTATTATAAAATGAATTAATATACCACATGGTCTAGGTACTTTTTAAGGATATAGAATTTCATTTATTTCCAAACATAACTTTTTTCAAGGAAATAAAAATGCAAAATTTTGAACAAAGCGCTGCTGTGTCATTTATCCCTAGTTAACAGATGCTGAAATCATGACTAGTCATCTTAGACTATGACATCAAACGTCATCATAATCCGCACTTATCATTATTTCTTATCTATCGGTTTCAGCCTCCAAATTCCAGACATCTTCATCACTTACGCTTGATGTTACCTTGTTTTGCTCTTGAAAGGCTCGAACTGATCCTGGACTGTGGAGCCAGTCTCCAGAGAGCTTTCTAGATCGTCTTCTGTGTCCATTTTTGTCATTGCAAACGTCAGAGAACGAGCGCTTTCTTCCTGTGGAAGAATCAGCTTCAATCCCGAGCTCTTTCTGGCGAAAATCATATCTAAGTTTCTCAAGCCACAGGCCTTCTCCCCAAATATCATCTGTTGGAGAACTCCCTCTGTACGAGCTACTCGAATGCGCGTATTCTTCACTATATCTTTCTTCGTGCACTTCTTTCAGTTTGTCAGTTTCGTGCAACTTGTGGTTCTGCTTGCCTTTCGCAGAAGCCTGTTCATAATTATGACAAACACGAGTATAAGTTGTTGATCTTGACGTTGACTCAGGCGATAACTGATGAGAGGTCTCTGAGCCCTCACCATGTGATGTGGGGGAAGATCTCGCCACAACAATCACCGTCTCAACCATCTCAGTTTCTACACGTTCTGTATTAGTTGAATCGATTTTGTCTGACGACGTGAGTTCATGGAATATCCTTCTTTCAAAGCCATCATCATTCTCTGACGAAGGTTCCGAGGTTTTCTCCCTTTCAACCGTAGAAGTTGTTATGCGCTTTCTTGATATTCTGTACGCACTTGTAATTTCGTCTTCGGTGTCGCAAGAGGTTGTATCGTGGAAGGCATCAAAATCTGCTTCAATGTCTGTCATTTTCATTTTTAGCTCGTCTGTATTCTCATCATTTGCACTGATCAAATGTTCCAGAGATTTCTTAAGGTCGTCGTTGATACATTCTGTTGACTTCCTGCTCTCGTAATGGTGACATCGGTAACTTTCAATCGTGTCATTTTCAAAATTGTTTTTCCTGCTGGGCTTCGGGCTTATTTTAGTAATTGACACCTCAGTATGGACTTCTTTTGTTTGCCAGCTGTTCAGTTTTTCTCGCCAGACAAGCTTTGGGCTACAGGCCTCTGACTCGGTGCTTACGTTACCACTGTGCTCAACATTTTCCCTTTCGCACTTTTTAGAAGGTACTTCAGTACCTTCGGCATGGACGCTGCCAGGCGATTTATATTTACCATTGGTAGCACTCTCAGCATTAGTTGAATATTTGTCCTCGGTATTGCAAGATAATTCGTAAGGATCAGCTGGATAAAACTCGTTTGAACTGTGCCCACTGAAAAACACGTCATCGTCTACGGGAGAGAAATCTAGGAAACATTTTGGACTGCCGCTTTTTACGGAGGTTTCAGAATTTTGACGCCCTGCTTTTGTATTACTCTTTGGGATGCTTCCTCCGGCCGCAGTTATACAGTTTTGCTTACATCCTTGGGTTGTTTGGTTATCTGTCGTCTTCACTGGCTCTTTGCTCGAGATGTTCCCAAGGCCAGGCAATTCAAAATGGTCACTCCTTTTTGATGTGGATGATTCTTCTGTAAGAAAACTGTTGTGGCTGGGATCTTTGTGACAGTTACTGCAGATTAATAGATGTCCGTCACCCCCTCTGTTTGCATCAAAGCCTTCGAAAACTTCTGATGTTCCAGTTGACTTGTCATCGTCGAGCACCGCTACAGATATTGCAGTTTGTTTCTTTGCGATAGTTTGCCTTGCTCGAGCATGCCACTGTGTTATAAAAACTGACAGTTTCCAAACCGATAAACGACTAAGTTTTGGACCTTTCGCATTTGTTTTCTGCTCATCTGTATTGATGGGACCAAATTTTTCTGAGGCAAAGAAGTGACGCACAGACTCTAGATAACCAGCAATGATCTGACTGATCAAGTACTCAAATACACTGGAGTTCTTCGTGTCTGGGTGTTTAAACTTTGCTGCTACTATACTCTGTGGAATTTCATTGCCAGTCTCACTGAGACTGTTGCCTCTTTCTGCTTTGCTTTCCAATTCACAGCGTACACGCCTACGCCACTTCGTGATGAAATGTGGCATCCGAGATGCCATGTTGAAAGCGCTGAGGTTTTTAGCCAACGGTTTGTCTGAAATAGCTGTTTCGTTTTTGTAGCTATCGCTGACTTTCTCATCTGTATGATTGGATATGTTTTTTTCCTGTTCATGTTGGAAAGAGCTGCATCCGGACTCGTGGTCTGAGACGATTTGTGCTTGGTGTGCTGTTGACCTCTCCTGACAACGCATGTCATCGTTATCGTCGTCGCTGTCTTGTGAAAGCGACAAGGAAGTTCTTTCCTCTCTGTTCTCGCCAGTCTTGGCGCTCCGTACTTGAGACTTCCAATGAGAAATTATCTTATCGATGCCCCATATTTTAAATATATTGGCCTTTATCGCGGCGAAATCACCGCTGTAACACAAGTCTGGGTTGGAATAAGCCGGTGCTTGGTTTTCAGGATTATGCTTGACAACCACCCTGAACAGTGATGACGTTTCTGAGCTTCGCTTCACCAAGTCTGATTCATCTCTTTTGCCTTCTGCAGCTAAACCCCATATTTTCAACACATCATCGACTGATTGCCCACGGTGAAAATTCTTCTTGTTCTTTACAGCTCTATAGGATGCAGGACTCATTGTGCGTCGTCGAAGACAAACGAGGCCGCCATCCATGTTATGAAGTCGAGTTTCTTTTAACATCCTGCTCTCTTCATTTTGGTCACTCCTCACTGACACAGCCATTGCTTCTGGAAAGAGGCATTTCTTTTCTTCAAAGAGCTCCGATGTTTTTGTCGGTTGTGACAAACTTCTTTCATCATGTTTATCTTCTTTTATGCTGCTGCTACTCTCACATTGCCCATTAACCCATTTTTTGTTATCAAAATTCTCAACCTCTCTGCTCTCAGCGAAACACTGCTTTTGATGTTTCTTTGTGTCCCTTTGTAATTCGGTATCGGAGTAACCTCTTTTGAATTTGGCTGATTTGGGGTACCGCTTTGCGTCCCTCAACATATTTGTGTGCATTTGTTTGAGCTTGTTTGTTTCTTGAGTTCCATTACTTGCTATTTGTTGGTGGTAGTCAGGATCTTGACGAATGATCTCCTTCAAGGAGACGCCAGGTGCTCCTTCTTGACTGTTAATCCCATTTTCTGAAATCTCCCGTGATAGAGTATCACCAGAGTTGAATGGTGTGTAGAAATTACATGTCATCGTCAAGGTCAGGCTGTCAGCAATTCCTTCACTTAATTGGCGTAAGAGCAAGGGCTTTTTAGCTAGACGAAGTTTTCCCTCGCTACTTTGACGAGATAGATTCTTTCGCTTGAACTCCCATCCAAGATGGCAACTTGCCGCCATCTCCGCTAAATTACATGTTACCACGGACAAATTGCTGGAATCTAGAGAAACTCTCTTTGCAAGACCATCAGAATAGGGCATGCTACATCTTATTGTCGAAATGTTTTCTGCGCTGCGCGAAGTTTTAAGTGTAGTATGGCCTTGGTTTTCAGTGTGATTTGAGGACGATTTAGAGTTGTTCATGTCAGTATCGAACACCCAAGTTGGCTGTGTTTTGCCTGTGACTGCTCTGGGTGGTCGAGCCGGCCGTCTCATGAAAGATTGAGAGTCTCCAGTTTTACATAAATCCTTTGTCTCTTTCTTGTTTTGCGCACCGGTGCAAACATGCAGAAGAGATTCATTCTCTGGGTTCTTCTGTTGGTATCTGGGAATGAGGTCCAAACCATCTTCAGTATTGGGCTTTTTCTCAGTGGCCGAAGGAACATAGGCATCATCCTGACTTGGTGCCTGAAGCTCCATGTTATTCATCTGTCTTTCATCCTCTTTGCTTGCCACAGCTTCGGGTGCCATTCTTGTTGCTATGACAGTCTCGCCAGTAAAGCCATTTTCAGAAGCACTAGTCATTTCATTTACATCCAAGGAGTTTTGGGGTGTCATCGACAAAGTAAGTGGAAGTGATCTTGAAAAGTGTAAATTTCGGTTTTTGTCCACTTTTTCCACACCAGTATCGCAAGTATCTCCCTTCACTTTGTTTCTAGTTGGCACAAGACATTCCTCTTTCTGTCTCGGATCCTTTGGCATAGGTTGCTCCGGATTCTCCAGTTGATCGGTATTTACAGAAAGACATTCTCCGTCAAGTTCTTGTTTTGATGAGATATCACAGCTATCTAATATTTTGGAAGAGCACAAGTCTTCGCATGGATCCAGACGATTATCTTCGGCTGGTGTCTCAAGGGGCTGGTGCTCTGGTATACTGCTCAGCCTTATCAAACGGAATTCTGGAATGCAAGAATCCATGCTGCGATGTCTTCGAAGGACAGCATGCCGTGGACGAGAATTTACCCAAGCCGAAGAAAGACGCATCGTGTCATCTGTAAATCCAAAACCATCCACAGTTCCTGTCTCAATATCGCCATCATCACTATCATAGCCAGAACTCTGGGTGACATAGTCATCGCAAGAGATTCTCTCGGGATCAGTGTGGCAATCTGTCGCATTTTGAGATTGTGATTCACCCTTATGGAAAGTGTCAGCGGGAAAGACGTCTAAATAGGACAACGGAACACATACCACTGGCAAATCATTCAATTCAGGTAAGTATACTTTTCTTTCATCAAGTTGGAAAGCAGCGCTGTGTCCTGACTGAAGTATCTGTTCACTTTCGACCTCGATATTAAATCGCATACTAGACTGAACTGTATTTCCCATGATCTCACCAGGTTTTCTCACAATGTTGTGATTACCAACGGCACCAGTAGAATTTGCCATCGTATTTCACGGTAGTTTCAGTCTTGTGTTACCTGTTCTGACTTGATCTGGAATGATATCTCAACTCAAATATCAGGACTGGAGTAGACATGAATTCATCCTAACTTTGTTACCTGTTTCTTTGCTTTGGAGACGATCTTATAATACACACTAGTCACATTTACAAAGTATAATGTAGCTCCATCAATATTGCCTTATACAAGAAATGCTGGGACACTCCAACTCACAGAACATGTCATATAAATCTGAACGAAGGTAGAACCAAAGTTCAATTTTATAGTATACAATCATTATCGTTCCTAGTCGTTGTCATGGATACTGTGCGTAAACGTGTTTTCGTTTCCAATCCTGAACACGCACGGTGCTTAGTGTGATAAACATTTAACAGTTACCACTGTCAGCTGCTGTTGACCACTGGAGTTACAAAACAACGTCAACAACTGGACGCGTAATTACAGACGCATCAATGATTAAGCATTATCGCTTGCTCCTTCTACACTTGAATACCCTGACCTTTTGGGTTTTTTTAATCCCGCCCTCATTTCAAGCCAGATATCCTCACGCTCGTTCCACAGTTGCCTAAGTCTTTTTTTTTTTTGGATGACCTGAGTTATTTATATTACTTGATCTTCCATTTATATTCTGTTTTCATTGAAAAAAAATGACTTGACTTTTTATTATATCCCAAGCGAAACCACATCTGCCCCATGCATCGTTTTGCTTTGAGCAACAGTGTTGAGAGCGCTCAATTTCTCATAACCTAAAAAAAAATTGTAACTTGGGCAAATGTAGAATGAGCGTGACGATATGCCGGACGACGTCTGTTGTAGACTGGAACGATCTTTTGTGTAAACAGCTGCTGGGGTCATCTTAATTTCTTGTCTTCCAAGGAGTAAATTTCCCTCATTATAAAAAAGTCATACATAAAACCACCCACACATTCAATCTAGAATGGAATGCTCTCTGACAGAGGAAGCTATTACTATGTTATAGGGGAAGTTTTTGCTATTATATTATATGCATGAATGGGAGATTTATTTTGTCTGTCTTCCTTTACGTGCACAAAGATTTGTGTGCCTCAGCATAATAATGTGAGGTCTGTGAGGGGTTGAGTATGTATGTATGTTTTGTGTGTGTGTGTGTGTGTGTGTGTGTGTATGTGTGTGTGTGTGTGTGTGTGTGTGTGTGTGTGTGTGTGTGTGTGTGTGTGNTGTGTGTGTGTGTGTGTGTGTGTGTGTGTGTGTGTGTGTGTGTGTGTGTGTGTGTGTGTGTGTGTGTGTGTGTGTGTGTGTGTGTAGGGGGTGGGAGCAGGGGGACGAGGATATATATGGTGTGCCATGGTGAAGGAGTGGGTGATGGTGTGGGAAGGGGGAAATGTCGAGGGTGTTACAAACATACGCGAGAAATTTCATGAAAACAACGCGAGAAATTTGATTAAAACAACCAGACAGTTTAGGATGACCTAAAATTTTATCTCACCTTGATGACCGCAAGAGCACTGCCTGCCTGGGCACTCCCGTAAATTACAAGCAACTTCAGACCAAACCAAGACTCTGGTAAGCAACTAAAAACACTGCTACTATAGTCCGTTCGTAAATTCTTGCCCGGTTTAAAATTAATATGATACCTTGGCATAGAAGTAATTGAACTTTGGTATCCTGCCTGATATAGCAATGAGCGTTTGGAGAGATATGCATTTTTTTTCCTTTTAATAAAAAAACCCTTATAATTATTTGGCTTATTTGCGCTATATCAAAATCCAGCTCAGCCCTAAAACGGAAACTTCATCAGTCACACAATATCAAACTCTGCTCTTTGTTTTTTTTCAATAAAACTGTGTTCTGTATGAATTTATATATCATATCTGTTGGGTCCTATTTTCCACGCCAAAACAAATATCACTCGCAGTGCATTATTTTCTGTCTCTTCCGCATTCGTCCCAGCCAGCGTGGCTTGCCTAGTGAGTGATAATTTCTTGCTAACGACGACCCCTTTTGCGATGCTGTAAGATACAACCAATTGCAGCCCTGATAACATGTAGACCTAGGTTACACAGTGATTTATTACGCCTTTAGTCGACAACTAGACCTGTCTGGGATGATTTAGTGAAAGGGCCACGTGACGCCTCTGGTCATACCAAGCTCTAAGGACATCAGCATCTTCACTGAGAAGGTGTACACTTTCTCCATATCAAAACAGAGCAAATCAGAACAGAACAGAACAGATCAGATCAGCTTTTTTATTCAAGCTTCTTCACTGAGAAAGTACATGGAATTTCGTGATTAAGACAGAAGGATAAGCAATTGTACATGTAACTCTGGATAACTTACAATGAGAAAAAAAAACAATCACAAAGTACCAACTGCAAGCAAATTCACTTATGAGGAATTTGGAATGTAAAATATTATAAAGTTAAAATTTGTGCAAATATCAAACACACAAAATTTATAATATTGTTACGTCAATGATGAAGATGTGTCAGGAGGTGCTCAAATTTTAGAATATAAAATTGAAATTATCAAGACTCTTGACGTTTCATAATATTTTCAGCCCAGACTAACCGTTAACTCTTTAAAAAATCAAACCAATGAAAATGAAACTAACATGCTTCGCCTGTAGTCTGTAGAATACGTGAGAAATAACAGTTCCTGATGTTCTCCATTAAGTTAACGTATATTTAAATATTGAAAAATGAAAATGAAAACACGACTTTGTTTACCCCATAGGGAAATTGTTTTACGATGCCATACATTAGTATCCATCTCATTCATAATGCAAACACATATAACAATACACATCATACATGTAAATACATAATATTACAAATGAAATACATCACAAAGTCACTGCTGGTCGCCAGCGGTGCAGCGTCCTGGGCCCCCCAGCTCTAAAGCCAGCTACTCATTTACACCTGAGTCGAGTGAGGAAATGGAAGTGAAGTGTCTTTCCCAAGGACACTACAAGGTAAACCGACCAGCTCGCGAGTCTAACACATAAACCTCCGACTTTAAAGTCTTCATTTTCTGAGTACGTCTTACAAACCGCAAGACCACGCTGCCACCCTGCCACCCTGCCTTCGCTGCTTTATTGGGTTGTCTGGAGATTTCCAAATAGAGCAACCCGCTCTAGAGATTACAAGTATCACCGAAATTCCACACAACTAATTAATCCCTAGAAGAAAGGGATCTGATGCTCACAAGATATTATTAAGCTCTAATGTAATTTCCAAAACTTAACACTATGGGCATAATGTTTGAGATTAACTAAATCTGCTGTGAGGAAGACATTTATTTTCATTGCATTTTGAATGATTTTCTCCAGTCCTGAGACGTCCTCAAATTTCCCGTGGAAGAAAGAGCATTTTTCATATAATTATCGCCCCNTCCTTCCCACATCCCCGCCCCACCAAACTCTCACACAGTGAACGCAAGGGACTGAGACAGACAAAAGCAATGCCCACAAATTCACTATAAGTTTTTGTAATGAGGAGAATTTCAAAACAAAAACAACAAAAAAAAAAAAAAATCAGAGACCAGGTTGCCAGGCGTTTTATCGAGTCACAGCCAAATCGCAAGCCAGATCATGTTGAGTTCGGGAAGGACCCACTGCGGTAGGAATTTCTGCTGTCTTCTGACAAAAAGGCAGATGTACAATACAATAAATTTCTAATGGATATGTGCCTTTTTGTCACAAGTCGACAGAATTTTGACGTTGGCAAGAAATGTACTACGAACTGCTATATTCTGGATATTTTTCGATGTGCACACTCTGAGAGAATCTATTTTTTTGAAAATAATGACCATGTCATTACTAATAATGATCATGATGGTGGTGATTTCTTAGTTCCCTGACGAAGGACACACGTCCGAAAATTTGGAACATTTTATCAAATTTTTTCATGTCACAATTATTGAGAGTGTCTATCTTTTGAAAATGATGATGATGATATGGTGATTTTCAGTCTGGAAAAAGTGTTTAACTCGAAACGTTGACTATTTTGTTAATAAATTCACTATACATTTTTTCAAAAAGTTTTGTGTCACTGGACAGAACCATATTTAGTTTTAATGATACGGTGATGATGATGGTGAAGATGATGACAATGAAACACTGTAGTATGTTTATCCGTGTCTGGCCTCTTGTTCTATTAGCATGGCCTTCAGCTTGCGTAAAGTAAACTCCTGGATCTGTTCTTTTGTGAAGGTTAATTCAAGGTCAGTCTGGAGCACATGGCCCACTTGGACGGCCCTGACTGAATCCAGGCCAAGGTCAAGTAAGGTCGCATCCTGGGATATCGTCAATGTATTTGAATATCCTGAGGAAAAAAAAATAAAGTGTTACACAAGTCTTTTGTTACATGTTACATACTTCTCAATGGTATGCAGGTCGTAACATAACGCAATTTTTCTGAAAGTTTTACACGGATGCTAATGATAATTTTCAGATTAGGACAAATACTGGACAATGGTCGCCTAGTTTCTAAGGGGCATTGATGGGAACATGTAAATCTACCTGTCAAATGTCTTGTCAATAATGTTACCCCATAATTTCTTCCCAAATCATGTATGTACGTATACTTCCCTCTACATATAACAGTGGTTTATACTACTTCTTTTATATTCCGAACACATACACAAGTGGCCATTTAAATCGTATTGCTCACTGACAAGTCATGTACGAACTTAGCGCGTCCGTTTCTTTAAGGGATGTGATGCATATCCTTGTCAAAAAGATTATTTATGAAAACCTTTGACATTCATCAAGATTCTGATATTATACTAATACAAAATTTGATTTCTTAGCACCTTTTGACTTTTGACCTCCGTCAAACTTAGAAATCCGTAATATTTTTAAAGTGTACTGTTGGGGCAATATTCTACTCACGCTGGAACATGCGTGTTATAAATTTAGAACTTTGTCACTAAAAAAGTAGTCCTTGTTGCGTTAATGAGATATCCATAAATTCCACATGACGAGTAAATAGCTATAAAAATAGTCCTCGTTGCATTCATTCGGAAATTCCTCATGAGCCCTACATTGCCAAGAAAGCAGTCCTTTCTGCGCTGATGCGATGTCCAAAAATTCTACATGATTTAAACATGATTTTCGCATTGTAGGTCAGCAAAAGGTATCTTGCTTGTGGGAGAGAAACAAAATTCCTCATAAACCATCTAGGATCTTTAAAAATGGGCTTTATCAAGAGGTTAAAAAATGACATCAGAATTGGGTTAAAATTCTGAACACAGCGTATTAATATTTGCATCTGACCTAACTTGTGATTATATCATCATGCCAATATAGACAATGTGGGCAGCATATCTGCACATATTTACTGTATCTAAGTGCACATTACTTTAACATCACCTTGGTATATTTGTGATACGGGATAACCCAGTGAAGTATTAATGAAAAGAATATGGGAAAATAGCTCCCACACTTTCTCTTCAGGGCCAATGTCCATAGAGAAGCGATTATGGCTCTAATAAAAAGACGTTCATACGTATCCAATCTCGAGCCTGTACTTTGGATGTGTTTGGATGACCACTGAAATATTTTGGTATTTATTATTTTTTTTTAAAGAAATTCAAGCAAACCAAAATGAAACGTTTTCTTTAGGCCGCCTTACCTAGTATCGAAGCAATCTTTTCCACAACAGACCCTATGTAACCGTCCTTAAACGTCGTCCTCTTCACAGCGGTCTTCACGTATGCCGACACAACTGTCTCCTGCTGGCCGAGAAAAACGTCCAGGGTGTCTAGATAAGATATGATGGGCTGAGGTGAAAGGTCATGGGACGGTCGTTCTTTGGGAATATCCTCCTCAGCAGCGTCTCCGACATCTCCAACTGGCCCCAACTGGACAATCAGTCCTGACAAAAGACGCATTATGTAGTCCTAACAATAGACCTGATGTCTATTCATTTTTAACATCGATGTCGTAGTCTGACATAGAACTGAGGTTTGGAGAAATATACGATACACAGTTTGATTTGTTAGTTAAATTCCTCAAAAATGTGTACTTCTTTACAGTTTTTTTAAGCTCATACATTAATTACATTTTTTCAAAACAAACTTACACTTCTTAATAAAAAGGAGTTTTAAATAGTCTATCCCACCAAACTTGCATTTTTCTAGCTTCAATATTGTTATGCACGCACACACTCACACACGCCATGACCACCACTATAATATAATTGAATAGGTTTGAAAGCAAGATATGAATTTCTACTGATATTGCTACAATTATCATAGAGTTCACTAGCTGTCTGCGGGACATTGACAATGGCTGATTGTATTGCACAGTTGGGCGCGACCTGTTTGTTCCTCTATATTTCAGTTTGTCTAAAGGGGTATAAGCTGGAGGAATACAGTGGTGTAGGGACGATTGTAGGGCTCGATGGCTGAGCTTAATAAACAAGTGACTTTCTAAATCAAGTCAGTATCACAACGAATGTCCACGGCATGCAAAAAAAAAGAAGGCGAAGAAATAGTGTTTTAGCCAGTTTGCTGAGAATGTTTATCAAGTCACGCAAACCTTTGCGAGAGGAGGAGTTGTAAATATGCTCCTTCGGGAACCGATTATTGGAGGTTTGGCGGGAAAGGGGNGGGGGGGGGGGGGGGAGGGGAGTCTTAGCGCGAAGAGCGTTAGGGCCAGCCTTCCTCTGGCTGCGTCATCATTGTTACGGATAACGACCGTTGTCTGCCGGCCAATCAGTTGCCACTGGGGTGCAAAATCCTACCGTCGCGCCCAACGTTCTGCAAGGAGATAATCCTCCTGCCGCATTCAAACGTAGCAAGCGGACGATAGACTATATTCTATTACAGCATCACGAGGGTTAGGTGTGCAGTAGAGAACACAGGAATTTGTTACTTCTACTAACCATGAAGATTGTCCTTTCTTCTGGCAACACATATCTCCTCGAACACAGAGTCCGCATAGACCGCGTGTCCACTGTTGGGTCCATGCACAAGACACGTGAACACCACGAACCAATCAAATCCTTTCCCACAATGCTCTCTGGTTACAAGGTCAAGGTTTTTCACGCCCATGACCTTTGACGCGACCAGACCTTGGAACCCTTCGGCTTCGCCCGGTCGTGGCTCTGCCATACCGTCAGCAACATCCTGGAGAGAGCAATAAGATACAATTCTTTCAACGTGCTCCAGTTTTATAAGCAGCCCACCTATTTAGATTCCCATTACCTTTGTCTTTGCTAAAATATAGCAGCCCATGTAATCGACGAGATTCGACATAGGTGATCTCCATCCGAAGGGTGACCGCACCATCATGACTTTATTGTACATGCAAGTATACTATTTAAATGCTGTAATTGCTGCTGCTGCGTTGTTGTTGTTGTTGTTGTTGTTTTTGTTGTTGTTGCTGCTGTTTTGTTGTTGTTGTTGTTGTTGTTGTTGCTCTTCTTCTTCTTCTTCTTCTTCTTCTTCTTCTTCTTCTTCTTGTCTTGTTTTTTGTTGTCGTTGCTGCTGCTGCTGCTGCTGCCGCTGCTGCTGCTGCTGCTGTTGCCCCTATAAAGGAGTATGATGATGACACTTGTACGTTCTTGAATATAATTTTTATTTCCCTCATTAACGAAGAGCAATTTTCTTTAATTATGTAGATGTTATGATAACATTAGCAATAGATAATAATAATATATAATAATATGAGCAGAGACCACAGTGTATAGAAGACTAGACACTTCTAATAGACGCCTTGACTAAAGTGCTTTCAGAGCGTGGTCACTGCTCAACATTAGATCAGCAATAAACCAGCAAAACAAATTTTTTTTTGGGAGGGGGGGACGGGGGGGGGGTGGTTGTCCAGCATTGATGGTCCAGCAAGATGTTGGCTGACACACACACTGATACCACAGGTTACTGGCATCTAGGTACCTATTGCCTTTATTTTCTGTCGGTCTTGTAATTAAAATGTGCTCTTCTATAAATTCTACTGTGATTTGGAAACATTTTTCCCATGGAGGGTAAGGAGCTTCTTTTGCCCGATCTTTTAAAGGACAGAAAAAGGGGCTGGGACGTCATCGTCCAAAAGTGTTTTTTTATGAAAATCTCTTTCAAAAATAGTCACCTCGCCCTCTGATTTTGGTCTCCAATTTTTCTTTAGGCTTAATTTTGACGGCGTGCTGAAACGTAGGGCCTAACACACTTTATTTTTACATCACCAAGGCTCAAACTGTACCTGAAATTTTAAAATTGGATGCTTTGTCTAGATCACAGGTCTTTTTGCATGATTCTACATCCTGGCTTCGAGGACCCCAAATCAGGGGATTTTTTTTTATATTAGCGGATTAACTGGGTTGTACAAAATGAGTGATTTACCCTTGTAAAAGGTGTGTGAAAACGTATTATATAAATCTAGACTGTTACTCAGTACAGCGCACACTTCCAGTACTGAAAAACCACTGTAAAGAAATTGCGAATGTCTGATGCTGACGGAAGGTTTGGAGACGCCATATTGGTAGCTGCCGCACCTTCAATTATTAAAAGTACAGCATAGAGTATTTTTAGGTGAATGCGTGGAAATATGACGTAAAGCGAGTTCCAATCACGTGGCAGGTCACAGTGCTGCCCTAAGATCACCCCCTCACTAACAAGGCCATGATCTGATTCCCTACATCTCAGTATTGCGACATGCTTTCAGAACTTGTGAAAATCTTTACTCAGGGCTTGTGTCAGCAAATGCTTGCCTCGTTGGAAGTTCTTGCTAACCCAGATCCGCACCAAATTGAAGAGTGTTTTTCCAAAACTCGGTATGTGGTCTCTGAATATTTTTTGAAATAAAGGGAAATAACATTAAGATAAATGCTCTTCATACATAAATTTTTATTAACTGTTAAATGATGTAAAATTTGATGGAGTACAGATTTTGAGCTCATTTAGGTTTTGAATGAATGAACACAGAAATGCATGTTGGAATACACCACCAACTCATTTTTCAACGAACGTACATTTATTGGCTTTTGGAAAAACGCTCTTCAATTAGGTATAAAGCTTCTGTCAAGATCTTGTAACATTGCTTCGTATATTTCTAGAGTTATTCTTTTAACAAATTTGAAAACATGACAATGTTATGTGAAAACATGACTTTGCGGTACCAAACTGACAAATTGACAACAGATCTGGGAGTAAATGGAAAACGTCCTCGGAGACTGCAATGATCGACATCTTATTTTTCCTCTGATTGATGGCATGCACATTAACCAGACACTGTCCCGTGTTTGTCGTGGTCGGTTTACAGTGTGAACTGAAACGTCTTGGGTACCTACTTCAGCGAGATAGAGGATACCTCCAACAGGGCCCAACAACTCGGCTGTAACAATCAGGTCTCTGACTTCATGTGTATTGTCAAGATTTAGTCCTGACACCTGGACAGTGACGCCTGCACTGGACATCTGTCTCAGTTTTCTTATTTGGTAACCAGTTTCCATTCCACTGCTTCAAACAGAACGTAAAATAGGCAGGAAAAGCATTTTATACGGCTGGGAAGACAATAATAATAATAATAATACATAGCATTTATATAGCGCTCATGCCTGTACATACAGGCTCTGAACGCTTTACATAGAGAGGTAAGTAAGATTATATAATATTCAGCTAACACACCTAAGCATACTACACTTTGTACACATATACTGCAATAAAGGTGTAAAAAAAAAAAGCAAAACGATTTGAACATTTCGGCTCCTTTGCTCAACTGCAAGACTGATCTGAGGACATATTGTTACATATTCATTGGGTTACACATGAAATGTAAAAACTAGTACCAGGGGTATTCACATATTAGATATCTTTAAATGTAGTCAGTACTCGTATATATAAATAGAAAAAAAAATAAAAAANATTTGTTGTTCTCTTGATTTGTGAGTAACGTTTTGTTCTTTGCTTTCGTTGATGGCCTACTAAACCTAAGAGAGCTTTTATATATAATTAACCAGTTAGTTTTGTAAATGTGATATTGAAGGTCTAAATAATGTATCATATGTGTATGGATGTGCAACACAAGATTAGATCATGATAATGGGATACAAGATAGCCTCGGCTACATACATATAACATATCATTATCATTATCTGCCAGCAGGTTTTGGAGGGTTTTTTTCACCGCCCTTATTTTTGCTACATTTGAATACCTCGAGGTCAACATCAGCTTCCTAGCCCCCCTGGCTACAAGCCAAGCGGCCAGCTCCAGGCCTACATCCTCCAGACCTCTGACAACGATGTAGCACTTGGAGGGATCGCAGACTGCATGTGGAGACACGGGCATGTGTCTGACCTCACCTGCCTCCCCATCCTTTCGAATCTGTCAAGTAGGACGATGTTAAAGAGACAGGGGTAGATATTTGCTTCACAGTCTAAAAAAAATCCACATTATTTTTTTTGAAGACTTTGAAACCGCGTACATCTACGTTCCACCTGACCATTTGTGAGAAAACACCACTGAAATGTCAGGATTTTCATCTTCTGCACGCCGCCATTACTCGTGCGCGTGATGTCATAAAGCAAAAAAAGCTACCAGGCGATTGGTGTAGACGTATGTGCAAAGCGGCTGGACGAATCGTCTGCTAGCCTGTCTCACTTTTTGACATCACGCAACATGAGTAATGGCAGCGCGCGCAGGGTGAAAATCCAGACGTGTTTTCTTAGAAACTGTCAGGAGAAAGAAAAATGTACGCGGTTTAAATTTTATGAAAAAAAAAAACTTATTATCCCTGTCCCGTTAAAGAATGTTGCGACGCTGTACCTAAATGGTTACTGTAATGGACTTGATTTCATAAGGACACGAATTCTTAGACTGCTATGGCCATGTTGCAGGTGTCCTTGGACAGTAGGCGGTGGCGGTTCGTGACTTTCGAAACCAACCTTTGTGACCTCCACCGCCATCGCTATTTCTTCAAGTCGCAAATAATCCCCAACAGGTGTGTGACAGATCCACTGCTCTCATTCTAAATATCTATATCAAGGGTTCATGTCTGTATTAAGTACATAGCGTAAAAGCTGAAAGGAAACACAGAAGCAAAGAATAAAAGACTTTAAGAATCTATGAATTTAGCATGATATCCATTTTTGAAAATTAATTAGACCTTCCATTATGAGCTAAATTTTACCAGGCGCAAAGTTGCTCTTAACGACAAGCCACCACTGACTGTATCGTATGACTTCAGTAAAATTCGAGTTTTTCACAAGGCATGAATTATATTCTCCTTATGGCCTTATTGCAGTAGGATCGCATATTTGCCGAAACGTCCTTTGTATTGTGTCGTGATTCTGTAAATGTTTCTACCTGCTTGCTCTTTTACATTCATACTCCCCTTAAAAATGTACATCTTAAGGCAGTAGTCTTTAAAAACGTGGTGAGGAGGGGAACACCGAATTGTCTCCTCTTTCCTTAGAAGCTGTCTGAGGACAGCCAAAGAGACTATTTTTCTTCAGTCAGTACTCATCTGCTGAGCAACATAATGTTAGTCTCAGACCAGTTTTGCCTAACTCATTTGCATTTGGCACTGTTGAGATTTCTTGCCTATTCCATTTATCGCCGCATGCATTTCATATACATGAAACACAATTGGCTCTAAGGAAAAGAGATCCTTTGCAGATACACGCCTCGTTACAACAACAAAAAAAATATAGTAATAATACCACTACTATCAAATTTATTCGGGGTTTTTTTTTTCGTAACCACAAAACATGAGTTAAGCAAAAATGGTCTGCGGCTAACAAAAACCTACTAAGCGAAAATTTACCTTGATGATTGTTTTCCCGAAACTTTCCTTCCGCACCATATGCTTCGCTGCCTGCGTGACTTCATCCCTCCCGAAGACAGTTGACCTCATTGGCTGTACCATCCCAGATTGCACTGCCTCCTGCATGACCTCCCAGAGCACCTGTGTCTCACATCTCCTGGCGGTACATATGGTTTCCAAGGAAACGGCAATGTAGATGCCACCACGAGGAAGATTAATCAATTCTGGGCCAAAAACAAATAACGTATGATTATTTTTTTTAAAGATTTCATGCGAGTTAAATCTTTCATTTTGTCTGAATTATACTGAAACATGTAACTAATCTAGTCTATTTTCACCAGTCAAACTAAGTAGTAAAAAGAATACAGCAGAGGAAAACACAGAATGAACATTCGGGATGGACTAATATGTTGGGCGGATGCACAGATCAATGAAGATTTATTGAGGTAGACAGTTGACATACAGAACTCAACGGTCATGATCGCCAGTGCCAGTCGACATGGAACCTGACGAATAAGACGAGGTCAATTTCTTACAGAAAGATGACATTTAAATCATTACTGACCCATCCCTTTCCCACTCCCCCTCCTCCTACCTCTTCCCAGAGTTTCAGCTAAACACCAGATGCAGTATTACTATGAGGCATTGTGTTCCATCCTTATAAACAAGTCATAGTAATTGAACGTGCACATATATCATAGATAGCAAGATTACGTCTGTGAAATGTGAATGAAGTGAATTCATTACTAGCGCCAAGATTAGAGAAATGTCAGTGCAATTTAATGTGTCATCCAAAAAAAAAAAAAAAAATGGA
>JAWQUT010000008.1:1275773-1291791 GCA_033807755.1 Ellobium chinense | reverse complement strand
TTATTCGAAGACTTTTTACCAGTAAATTGGATATACAGAAAGATATGTATTAAAAAGATTATGGTTAAGGAAAATCTGCTATTATGAGGAGTAGATTGTAGATGACGGGCTTCAGTCAACATCTGATACAGTAGTTTACTAAAGAAGATTAACATCTGCTTCCAGGAAGGTGTTTCTTGTAACTTTCGCGAAGTGATTCCAATGGTATGGGAGTCTGTTAATGAAGAAAAAAAAAAAAACCTTAATAGTGAGGGACTTCTGAATAATTGGGCTGTATTACCTTGCCATCGGGTGAGGTCTCCGACAACAGCACTTGAATACACCCAACTTCTGAACATAAATGTTTTAGAAGCAACAAAGTGTGGAACTGAAAACAGTCATGGCCTAGCAAGCAATTAGGGTTAAAATGCGGAATTCAGAACAATAAAAAATGCGCCGATATCGTACAAACTATGACTTGAAAAAAGAAAGGTGAAAAAAAAAAAGAAATAAAAATTGTCATAATGTTAAAAAGATAAGAACGGGCACTACAGGTTGCAGGAACCTAATTGATTTTTTTAAAAAGTGGACTTTCAGAGTCAGTAATAGCAGAGTACATAATCTGTCCTTTTAACATATTATGTAGAAATAATCGTATGACATAAAACCACATTGGAAAAGTGGTGAAATTCAGCCCTGAATTTGTAGAAAAAAATAATTGTCGCGGGAGATGTTTCCAAGTGGCTTCAGTGGACTTCATTTGTGCGGACCTGTGGTCTGCAAAAGAAGGCCAAATTTTAACCTACTTTCATCTAAATTAAAACTGTGGAAAATCCAAAAGAAGGAGCCCCAGTCTAAACAGTATATAACTTGAGCACAGTGGTGGCACAGACCTGCGGACTAGCCTTTGCTGTGGTTCGAGGAGAAAACTTCATTAAATGGCTCGAAGAGGCTTTTACAATTTGGCTCCTGCGACCTGCAGGATTTGGTTAGACTAACCTTTGCTGACTGTATTGTGACCGTAACAGCCCCATGATCCATCTCTGTACACGTTTACAGTCAGATCTTTCCTCGACAATCGAGAAAACTCCTCGCCAACTTCACTAACATCAACGCTGGCGTTGTCACACACGGAAATACAGCGTAGATTCAGGCCAGGCTTTTCAAGACGCAGATGGTTTACAAGACCCAGAACACCGAGTGCCTCGTTCTTTCCAATAACCCAGAGTCTTGCATCGCTTTTTGCTGACTCTACAACTGTCATCTTCCATTTCAGTTCATCCACCCAATCAAAGATATTTTCATCTGCCTTAATGATAAATGGTTGACTCTGTGCCACGGCTCTCTTTCTCACCAAGTATAGAGTCGAGAAAACGCCGTCAGATCTCTTTAAAACGACTTCTAAATTTTGCTTGGGAAAGACATCTTCCCAGAATGTTTCATCTCCGTAGAAATCCTTTAGAGTGCCAGTTTCTGGTAACACCTGAGGCTCCTCCTGGATAAGAGCAAGTGGGAAATTGCGAGTAATCTCATAAAACAATATGAATCCACCGGGCAAAAGAAGTTCAGTCAGCTTGTCGACAATAGGCTTCAGATCGACCAGTGGATGGAGAACATTGGGTAAGAGGATTAAATGTGCCTTGATAGATGGCATCCTTATTCTTTTCTCATTCACTTCTAACAGCACAGTGTTCAAACCGTAGGTTTTAACATCGACGGCTTCCACCTCACAGCTGGAAGCAACCGTGTAGGTGAAATTCAGTTTCGGATACTTCCTTAAGATAGGAACGAAATCTCCGTACACCATTTCTAACGATGTTCCATATTCAAGCACTTTCAGATGGTCTGAAGAAATGTTGTCTATCACAGTGTCAATGTAGGTCTTGAGTATCGTCTCGTTGTCTCTTAATCCCAGGAGCATATCAGATGAAACAGTGAACATATTCTCCCTATTCTCCATAGCAGCAATAACATTCTCGGATTCCTCCAAGCTTGACAGCCAGTGCAGTAAATGGCAATCAGTTCTTCCTTCAAACTCTTGGCACCTGTCCTCAGCAATGATGCTGTCTAAATTCGCAGCTTCCATATATGTCAGAGCATCTTCAAACATGTTCCGGACGCCTGGAGGACAGTGGTCGTCTTGTACCACCCTCCTCATAATTTTGGCAACACGACGCGAGCAGCAGTCCGCGTAGTCTTGAAGGACTTTGTCCACCGTTGTGTGCTCAGCAAAGTAAGGCACAAAAGTTTTCTTCTCCAAGATGAGATCGGCCAAATTCGTTTTGTTCACCATTGATGTGTGCAAACCTTGCACGGTTATACCCCCTGCAGAACACCTCTTTCGTTGGGAGTCAAAGGATACTTCGATACCTGCAAAACATTCAAAAAGATCGAGGTGCTGTTTATCATGCTGTCTTGTATAGGTTACTGAGAAGCCAAAGTTTAAGTTTAAAGACATGGCTTTTATTTCTGGTACTGAATATTATTTTTTAATCTCACGTGTATATTCAAGGCCACAACCACTATTTTCAGCCTCAGAAGTGTCAAAGGGGTGGTGGGGTCTGGGAATATTACGAATTTAGGATAGCAGGCATTGTCAATTTACAACAACCATAAACAGTAACAACAGAAAGAAATTATGCTTTATACTATGCGATGGGATATTTGCTCTTTTGGGTAGAGCTTGTTACATCTACTTACAAAACCAAAGAGAGAGTCTACATGTCTTACGTTCTTTAGGTTCCCCATCTTCAAGCGGCGTGTAATGAAAAACAGGATCAATCTTGACAAGGGATATTTTGGACGCAAGACGGAGCTCGGAGTCTACTGCGTTGAAGTAGTTGACCTGGAACATGGAGTCCAAGAAGGCAGTCCAATCACCATCCCAAATAAGGTCTCCTCTGGTACCTGGACACAAGATGAAAAAAAACAAGGGATAATATTTTTAGTTTACATCAGATATTGCTACGCTTTAAAGGCGCAGATCAAGCCTTGTCAGAGGTGCCCACAGAATAAAATATCTATAGAAGCACTAACTGAGACTCCCTGTGTCTCCAAGTGAACCATAATGTTATTTTTCTCCGGCGCATCTCGGGCAGCCGTGCTTGTTGACTGCGTGTTGCTACGTGCTAGTCGCTTTGAGAGTATAAATCTCGCGCCGATGACGGCGTTTTGCAACATCCGGATAATAGTTATAAGTGTCTTTATCGATTTTTTTTATTCTGTGGGTGTTCGTAACTTCTTCAGAAGGGAGACCAGTTCTGAATCCAAGTGTATGTTAATAATTTGTAGATTGTGAAAGCATATCCCAATATAAAATGAGAGCATTACACTGCAGCATTAAAGGGTACAAAGAGACAGATAAGCCAGCAAAAGAGGAAGGAAGCCCCAATCTGCCCCCTCCCCATCCCCCGAAAAATCGGTGTCTCAAATTTCCGCGAATTTCTGCGTGTTTTAGGCTTTGCCACAATTTTGCAAATTCAGACATTTTCCGCAAATTTGGCTCAAATTTTGCCGATTTTGGCAGATCAATTAATTTTTTTCTGCTACGCTCGCAGTATTACGTTAACGAGAATGCAGCATGTATATATCTATATTCCGTTTCTGTAATTTTGCATTGGTCATAGACCAATACGGCAATGGTACGGTACCAAAAACTGCGACGTAGTGAACTTACGAAGTTACGAAGTTTGTTAGCTTACAAAGCCGGTAGTTGCCACGCAAAGGACAAAACTCTATCGAATTTTTGAGATATAGACTACACAAAACTGCATCGGATCCCACCGCTGGTGCGAATTTCTGTCCCATCGGGTCTTGGTGATGATGGTACTAATCGTCAGGACTCGTAAAGAATGAGGGCCAGATGCTGATAGCTAAGATAAGTGGGAAACTGCCTGGATAGAGCAGAATCGAGCGCGGCCATTGACTCATAGCAATGACACATTATGAATGCGTTATGTCTACAAGTGGGTTTAAGGGTCATGGGTCATGCGGGGTAAGAACTACAAGAAGAAGCAGACAGAGACAGATGTATGACAGGAGTGGGCGTAACAGACAAGGAGTAACACTCCAGATGCATTTACCCAAATGACGACCTTGTCAACTCCAAACACACAATAATAATTGTCCCCAAGAGTACCTGTACTTGGAATAGCAATAACTCAGATTCACTGAAATGTGGGTGAAAATGCTGGTTAGAGAGGGGATTTGAGTCTCCACAAAACTTCCGAAGCTTTTTCTTTTTTGGTACACATATAATTTGAAAGCCTCATTAAATTTAGAAATCTCTCTTACTGATACAAGGATAAAGCAGGACATTTCTCGTTTAAGTCTCTCATTATTTTGCAGACAGAGATAATCCTTTGAAAGTATTATAAAGTCTAGACTATATCTTTTTACATTTGTTATTTTAATGGGTTAGTGTATTCTTTGACAGAATTCATTTGTTTGACATTATCTTGAGCCTGCAAATTTCACGTGCTGTAACGCAAAGTTTAGGAATATTTGCAAATTTTGGTGCAAATTTTGCCACTCCTTGCATGGTAAATTTGCAATTCTTGGTTCAAATTTTGGGTGTTTGAAATGCAGTTTTCCGCAGGGACAGCCCAGTTAGACCCGCTGCAGAACAGGCTAACAAAAGAAGGACCGAGTTACACGACTTCATCTGAATATTACAAAATATTTCTGACAAGGAAGTCAGCTGGTGCATCTTGTGAATTGCATGATTTCCTTTTTTTTTTTAATGTTGGCCTACACCAACTTCATTAGATGAGTACAAAAACACTGACTCATACCTGCGCTAGTGAGCCACCGCACATTCTGGCAAGTCTGGTCATAGCGATAGCCCCGTATTCTGAGTTCTCGGTAGATCTCGGCTCTGCTAAGGTCGTCCGAGTTCGTGCCTTCCAGATGCACGTGATGCAGGAGACGGATGTCATTGATTTCATTATCTCTGGAAAAAATCACAAACGGTCCGTGCTGACGTATAAGATCGCATTCAGTGCCAGATTTAGACATGTGGCCGTATGTTAACTATCTGCAGTAACCACGGGAAACTCCCAAAATATTAATAGTATTCATTGTAGTCAACGCAATACGTGAATCAATGCAAGGATTATGCATAAAGTCACTTATGAGATCCTATGAACTTTGGAGGCCCTCTGCTACAAAGTTAAACCAGAAGGTCCTACAAAAGTTGCATACGAAATGAGAGTGTAGTCCAAAAAATGAACTTGCTTTTATTCTTTCATTTTCGAACTGAGAGACAAGGCATAAACATCTGGATGATCCTAACTCTATTTTAACAGCCAGGCACAGTACATGTAAATTTTACCGATACTTGCAGCTGGGCGTTTTGCTGAAGGTGCATTCTTCTCCCTCAAGGGTGATGATCTTAGAACAAGTGTCTTTAGCGATGGTACCAGTTGCTTCATACCATCTTTCACTCACGTCTCTTAAATTTCTTTATGCATGATCCTATGGAGGCTTTTTTGGATTTTCTGTCTTGACGCAGAATTACCAGAAACAAGCAACACTCTTTGATAATGAATAGAATAACTTTATATCTAGACAGAAAATCGGCAAAAGCCTCCATAAGATCATGTATGAAGGTGTCTCATAAACATGGGTAACATCTTGTGCCCAACAACTTGGTACCATTGCAAATGATAGCTATCCTTAGGTTATCACCCTTAAAGGAGAAAAAATGCACCATTCAGCACTTTGGTGTGCAAATTTGCATAGGCAGCCACTGCATCATTGGTGACAAGCTGCACACCATATCATGTTATTTACAACCTCTGAGAAAGGGTAATGTCTCACCTTAATAAAAGCATAAATGTTCGTTCCAACATATTACATGAGCATACAAATTTCATTCTCCATAAAAATTGATGCTCACTCATAAAGTGATACTCACTCAAAAAGTGATACTCACTCATAAAGTGATACTCACTCATAAAGTGATACTCACTCATAAAGTGATACTCACTCATAACACTCATAAAGTGATACTCACTCATAAAGTGATACTCACTCATAATGTGATACTCACTCATAAAGTGATACTCACTCATAAAGTGATACTCACTCATGGTTATTCATTCTCACCTGGGACACCCTTTAAATACCGAAAAGCGCCCATCAGCCAAAAGTTTTGACCCCTCCCACACTTGAAACTGACTAGTGGTCATCAGCCGGACAAATAAGGACAGCGTTGCTGGAATCACCAAGAATGAAGAAAAAAAAATGACGTTAGATTACCCAAAGAGAAAATTTACAAAGTGCATACACGTTTGCTCTCTCCCCAACCCCCGCCTGCTCCAATCTCACTTCCTGAAAAACAGATGTTAAGCTTCAAACTTAGAAAATTACGTAATGACTGTTTCCGTGTCACCATCATGCAGAATTCATTGAAATTAAAATTTGAATTACTTTGAGCATCTTGTTAATTGTTCGACTATGTTTCTATTTTCTTGTTAGCTTAACTGAGCAACAACATCAATAATTATGTTCATAAATTGTTATGTTACTCTTGCCTTCACTTCACACTATGTGCACATTATGGCCATGTAGTTTAGCAAACTGTCGGTATTGACGTATAGTATCGGATTCCACATAAATACGGTGCGGAAATTAATGGGATCGCATGCCATCATTTAAGAAAATGTGTGATGAGCCTCAGTGCTTCATAAAATTGTTAAAACCCTTTAAGCTTTTTTTTTTTTCATTTTCCATTGTCAAAGGAATATGATTGGCTGATAAGGTCTGTTACAGTGGTTTTTATTGGATGACGCATCACTGAGTTTCAGAAGCAAGATTTGATGACGCAATCACACTACTGCTTTGCGCTTATTCCAAAAAAGTACTGACTAAGAACCCTCTATTGTGAAATTAGCGTCCTACCATTTAAAGGTACGGAGACAGTCTCGTAGAACGTGATGTCCTCCAACAACACGGGGACCTCAGTGTGGACCTGTCCTCGCTGTTTGGCCACTGCCCGCCATATCAGGATGAGTAAGTGTGCATGAGGCAGTGTGACAGTGTTGTCAATCTGTAATATAGTCCACTCCACTTAATTGCAAGACTATAGGATGACGGAAACGCTACTATTGAAAGGCGTTGCTACTGTTAAAATCGCTGCCAGGAAAGAATACTGCCGTAAGTCCTTAAAGTCATTTCTAGACTTACGACAGTTTTAATCCGGGCGATGATATGCAGTGTCTTTTACAGGTATGATATACAAAACAATGCATTTAGCCATCTCTATGCTGTAGTGATTAAGCGGAATATATCATTTTCTTCAAATGCAAAGAATGGTAACCCCTGCACCACTCTCTACGAGAAAATTCTCCTGTCCGTTTTTACTACATATATAGCTTTGTATATATCTGAAAACCAAATGTGAACAGACAATCAGCTGCACAGGCTTTTTCCATGCGCATGAACATTCTTCGAGATATCACAACCAGTTTTCCAGCACATTCAATACGATGCCAATTAAACTATAACCTTGGCTATGTCTTGAAATTAACAAAGGTTAAAAACAAAATATACGCATGTTACCGACACCAGCCGGTGGTTGCATGTATTGCTCTCTGTGCACACTAATTTCAAAGGCTTGATTTGCCTTTCTCCGCCAGATGCGGGTTGGAAAATTTCACATGATGAAGCTAAGCAACTCTGAAAACCCCGACATTGAATTTTGTTATATGAATATTGCAACAGATCTGCTTCTATCATCTTAAATTACAATGGGGATTGAGTGACATAATATGTGAAGTGTACCAGAATATCTGGAACGCCACCTGAGGGATTCAAGGGAATTTATTTCAGGAAATAAATGATCCATTTACTGCAGCTTAATCATATTTAACTTCATTGACGACGATGACGGTGATGATGATGATGATGATTAGATGGTGATGGTTATAATGATTGCAAATATTAATATAAGTTATTGTTATTTTATGTTGTTATTGGTGGTGGTGGTGGTGGTGGTGGAGGTGTTATCATCATCATTAGTAGAAGCAGTTTGTAGCAGCTGTAGTAGTAGTTATCATCGGTAATTAATAGCAAACTAAGGACCTTAAACCCCTTGAGGTATTCATGTTCCTTGCACTCCCTGCTGAAGTCCAGCTTGTAAGAGATGTCCGTGGAGATGACACAGTTCGAGCCACTGGCAAAATCTTCAGGTTTTGGCACTGGCCATGATACGGAATGGTCCCAGATTCTGCGAAGGAAGGAAATTGTTAAAGTTAAAGGGCCAGTAGTAGTTATTTGCTTAACAGTCTATTACCATCCACATTACGTTTCAGAAACTTTAAAACGTGTATATTTTTGCTTTCGGCCTACAGTTTCTAAAAAAAAAAAAGGACTCTGGAATGTCGAGATATTTACGCAGCGCGCGCCGCCATTTACTCTGCTGCGTGACGTCAGAAAGCGAGATTGGGTAACGGACGATTGGCCCAGATTGTTTTCTCATGCTTCCGCACCAATCGTCTGCTAGCTTTTTTCGTTTTATGACGTCAAACAGCACGAGTAATGGCGGATTACGTAGGATCGAAAGCCAGACATTCACACTGTGTTCACTCAAAAATGACGAGGCTGAAGGAAAATGTAATTTTTGACAAAATATGTGGAGTTTTTTAGACTCTGAAACAAATAACTATCCCTGTCCCTTTAACTGATAGACTGAAGTATTGGTATCTAGGGTTCAAGCTGTCTTTTTATGAACAGCATGGTTAACAATCATGGACCTTTTAAGGGCCCTTTACAACAAATCTACTTCCCATATGGTTACAGCGTTAAAGAGTGAGCAAAAACTGCCAGCTGCCCTAAATAGAAAATGATGGCATGCCACCATTTTCACCCCTCCACATTTATTTTCCTTTTTACCTCATCGTCAATTGGTCACAGTAAAAAAATAGTGTTTTCTGCATCTCTCAGACTGATACTAAATATAGCGCTTTTTCCATCCCAGTTATTGATACCATATACTTATTAGCATAAAGACAGGACCCTTTCTTTGAAAACTCAAGGAGGTTTTAAAGGACTCAGGATCATTTTTAAGAAAAGTGAACACTAATTGGGACCTTTATATTTTTTAAGGACCTCAAAGGACCCACATGAATCCCAGTACTTCGATCAGATTCAGAACATAATGGGATTTCGCGAAATTCAGTTCCAGCAGATCAGGCCATAATTTCGTTGGAGTTCGTGAGGTGTTTGAATTCGTATCTGAACTATCATACAGTACTGAACTTTAAAGATTTGGGAGCAGAGCAACAACGTTTAAGCGGTTTATTAGAATATAAGAGATTCAAGGTAAAGCGATCCTACTGTATTACGTTATCAGATGCTTGACAAGATTACATCACACATATTATTCTCTTTAAAAAAAAAAAAATTTTCCCATCTGAATCGCTGCGCGTCGCCGCACCCGCTCTGGTTACACTCTTTGTTTGCTTTCCCTTCCTTCACATATATCAGACTGATAATGTTATTTTCACATCTGACATCACAAGCTTAAAGCAGGCAAATTATTTTTTTCTGCCAGCGTTTGGTTGATGAATTTTTATTTATTTTTTTATATTCTCTGCGTTATGTCCTTGTTGCTAAGATTTCAGTGTACTTTGTACTACTCAGCTGCGAATGTCAAAGGGTTAAACTGACCATTTCAGGAGGAATAATGAGGCAATTATGCTCATGCTTCAGAATGACCAACCTTGAAATGAGTGGTGAGACTAGTGGAGTTCCTCTCGGCACAGGATACTTCACAGCTGTAAACAGGTTCTGGTGAGGGATGTCAAGACCTCGGACATACAGCCTGCCGGAAGAGAGTCGTGAAATGTATCGTTGTCGAAGAGTGATCATGACAATAAAGAATACAGCGAAACCTCGATATAAAGTGTGCCTTGGTCCATGAAAAACCATATACTTTATAGTGAGGTATACTTAATTTCGAAAATTTCGAAGTCTATTTGAGTAATCATATGATAAAATGATAATAATGAATCCCGTGTATATAAAATTCATACTTAACAAAACAAACTTAGTAAATGAGTACACAATATAGAGGTTCTACTGTAGGTGGTGAGTCGTTAATCTGAACAGAATATTGATACAATATCTTTTGGGCCTTGCCCCTCAATTCAGTGTCATAAGTAACTGATACTTATGGTTAATTTCTAGTTCCTACCTGTGCTTCATAGAGAGTATTCCAAATATGTCTCCAAGGAAGAAGTGAAAACCAAAATGTTAACACTAGTTGCATGTCGTAGGTTTTAACGTTCACCGGTGTATCCCGGTAAGTTAAAGAGCAGTATGTCTTTATAGACGATTTTAGCCTAATCTATGAAGAGTGATTCAATAATTCAACTCGGAAGAAGTGTTTTTTCCTCCTTACACCGAGAGAGACTTGAGCCACAATGTCTAAAGACAGTAAATGATGAGCAGACACATCACGCCGGACACTTTGCTTTGTACGGAACCCTCATATCCACTTTTCTGGTCACAGCCTAAAGTGTGAGTGATACTGTCGCGGCATGTTATGAGAAGAGAGCATACTTTGCTTTGCTTTGCTTTGCTTTGCTTTGCTTTGCTTTGCTTTGCTTTGCATTATCGATTCAGGGGTCATAAAGAAGATAGGCATACTCAGGTTAAGGGCTTCACTCAGTAAATTGTAAAAAGAAACGTTAAGGAAACATATGAACAATATAGAGGGCTTCGTTTGTGTACTTACTTCCCCAAGGAATTCAGAAAGAACACCAAGTTGTTTGGATAATGGCCCTTCATGAGAGAAACAGAGAAAGACTCTGGCCCGACGGTCCTCTTGATGAGACTCTGAAGAAGTCCATGAGGACTGACCTCGATGACGACAGCGTTCTTGGGAACTTTTTTCATGGCGCGGTGAAACCAGACTGGCCTGATGATCATGTTCATGTAGTACTCCGCCGAGCTAAATGGAGCCTCCCCCTCATGATTTTCGGATGTACTGATCCATTTCGCCGACCTTTTCACGACTGGAATTGTCTGTGAAATATTGTAGTATTATTATATTGATCTACATCTTACTTACATGTTGTCCGTAGATGCTCCGATCCCTACGCCACAAGCCTCGTCAAAGACCCCTTGCTTATTGCGTAATCTATTAAAGAACTTATATATATATAATATCGAATAAGTTTCTGACAACACAACCACCCTTCAGATGGAGCATATATTAGCCCTGATTTTACCAAACAACACTGTAAACCTTGAGCAACACTGCCATTGTCGGTGTATTAGGCTAAATTAATCGCCTACCAAACTATACCCCACCTGGGACATTATCCGGCCTCGTTTGTTGCTACCCCAGGTAGAAAAACGGCCTTGTTCAAACTAGTCTATACCCCTCCAGACCTAATTGTACCCCTCTGGTCCAGATTCAAGGACAATATTTCCCGATACAATGATGATGGCAGTGAACTTGATAGTAATAACTAGTAATAATTGTTGACAGTGGTAATGATTATGGTATATTATGGCGGTTGTCCTGATGCTGGTGATGTACTGAGTGGTGATGGTGATCGTGAAGATACAGGTGGTGCACTGTGATGGTGGTGCTGATGATGATACACTGAGGTAGTGTTGGTGATGATACATTGTGATGCTGGTAGTCGCATGGTGATGATAGTGATGGTGCTGCACTGTGATGACTGTATGACTTAAAGCAGGTCAAAGTCGCTGACTGTATAACTTTACTAAAAAAAAAAAAAAAAACCTAAATCAACATGAGGATCACCACAAGTAAAATATTTGAAGCACTTTCTCCCCCCGTCCCCGTCCAAACTCAAGCACCACAGGCATGAATCAGCCTCATGGAATCCCAAAAACCAAAATCTCTCACGTCTTTCAAGAGTTCCAGCACTTTCGCCTTCCCTCCCTCTGCTAGGGGTAGATGCAAAGGAACTCCCCAGGTTGGGACAGCTCTTACGAAGACATCCTTCGTTTTCAGCTCCACCATGAACTTGTTAACTTCATCTTGCAGGCCGCTGATCGTTACCGAGTCCTCAGCGTTTTCACAGGCTGGGTAGACCCCACTAGGGCACATCTTCTTACACCCTTCCCATGAAAGACCTGAAAATGTCCACGAAATTATGCAGTCCAGGTCCAGATACGTGTGTCGTAAGAGAGCTTTTAGCGAAATCATACTCCCCAGCTGTGTTATCGCTGCATGTTCCTGAACAGAGCCACTGGTTTCAGTGATAAAGCTGGGTTGTTGTTGTTTTTATTAAAAGCTGTCATTTCGCAACATACAAAATTTACCGGACCATTTCTCTTGAATATGGCAGTTTCAGCATGTCAGATTCATAACTTATTAGCGGTACAATTACTGCCGAGCACCATGATTGGAAGGACAGTGGAAGCTCATATATAATGTTATGTCCATATTAAAGTGTGAATTTTTGATTGTTATTCGTAAGGACAGGCATAGGATGGGCCTCTGACCTAGGTCTGTTCAATGAACAAAGGAGAATAAACCAAAAACAAAAAAACCCACCAAAAAACTTACCAACGGCAGCCATCTTACAGGCTGGTAATCCGGAATTATCAAGAACATCTATAATGTGGTATGCTATCGTCAAGGCTTGGGCAGCAGTGAGACATCCGTCCATGTAGCCACAGGTAATTTCACCGTAAGAATGGCCTATGTACCCCTCGGGCTTTATTCCTAGTTCACGCAGCAAGTCAATAAGTGCAATCTGATGAACAAATACAAGACAGTTCCACATTACATGGTCCTTATTACTTCATGCTGGAATCAACACTGCATTCCGGACATGTCCGTAAGGGCTCTGATCCTCACGCCAAAAGCGGCCTCAAAGAAAACAAGCTAATTATGCCGGTTGGCATGTGGTAAAGGACAATTCTATTCGATCCAGCGAGTCCGCAGCTTCATACCCCTTCTTTTCACCACACCTATCTCCTTTATACGACTCACTGCAGGATTGTTGTCTCAGCTTTTCCCTTCCTTCTACCTCAATTTCTTTTTCAATTCCGTAAGGATAACCGCCTTATCTGCATGAGCCTTGTCCTAATTTCACAATACATTAATTCTCATTACGTTTAACAGTCAAACTGGATCGTGAATCCTCTTGTATACACCAAAATTTGACGTGAAATGGACAAGTATGAATCATTTTTAATCAAAAGATGACAGTTCCAACAAATACTCATTCAACAATAGACAAAATGGTTTGGTCAGAAAAGACTGTCTTTGGGATGAGGCTGTTGAAACTAGCGGAAGATTTGCAACAGAACGGCAAAGTTTCTGAAACAATTCAGCATCATCAGAACTACACTGTTAGGTTTTTCAGAGAGAAGATTTAAAAAAGTGAGGGGTTTTTTTTGGTATTTTTCTTATGGCTTGTATAGATATTGGCTCTGATTATGTGAATTATTGACAGGCGGAAATTTCCAAAGCTAATCCATGCATATTTTGAACGAAGAAAAGTGTGATTTGGGTGCTGAAAATTTTATTAAAGAAACTTTCGCAGATGAGTTTGAATTGCTCCCAAGTCAGCTTTGCCTTTGCCTATAAGTCTTGTCAACAAAGAGCACGTCCACAGAAACACAGTTTTAGCTAAAGCAAAGCAAAATAGCTTCGGACATTGGTCTTTTGATTAAGAACTGGACACTCCAGGTTCAAAAACACCGACATAGGACTTATCCTATATGTTTTGCAGGACTGCCCTCTCCTGGCAGAACTAAGAAGACAGTTATGGCCATCGGTAGTTGACCATGAGATAAAGCTAAAGGGACCTGTAACAGACCGCCCAGTTCACAGTCCATAGCAGTCCGCTAGCATGATCAGGTAACGAAGAAGAAAAAGAAGAGGTTGAGGAAGAAGAGGAAGGCCATGCAATAGTTCGTAAATTTAATAATGGGCCGGTTAACCATTGACTTTCTCAAAAACTGCTTGAAAAGCATCTGTTGTTTTTGGAATGCAATCCCATCTTGTGTTAGATATTTGGGAAATAATTTTGCCTTTCTTCTGAATGGAAATTGTGGCTCAAAAAAAAAAAACACCATTTCCCTAAAATATAATGTGAGAATGTGTTCTAAAATTGAAAGAACTTCATACAGGTTCCTGGGAGATCAAAAGTAACCACCTTCTGCACGGACTTTAGAATTTGCCTCTGAGAACTGAAATATGCTGATACAGACACATATGAAAATGGGAAAGAGGGAACGACAATACATGTATTCCTCTTAGATTTACGATCTCAAGTCTAAAGTTCGACAAGTTAAATTAAGTAATTGTTATTGTTATTGTTAACGTTGTTATTTTTATTATTGCTGCTGTTGTTGTTGATGGTGTTGTTGTTGTTGTTGTTGTTGTTGTTGTTGTTGTTGTTGTTATTGATGTTGTTGTTGTTGTGGTTGTTTTTGTGGTGGTGGTGGTGGTGGTGGTGGTTGTTTTTGTTGTTGTTGTTTTTGTGATGATGATGGTTGTTGTTGTTGTTGTTGTTGTTGTTGTTGTTGTTGTTGTTGTTGTTGTTGTTGCTGCTACAAACCTGAATAGCTACGTTAGCTACTAGAGCCGTCCAGTGTTCCATACATCCCCTGTCATTCTTCATGATGGTCTGGCACAGCTCATACTGGCAAAGCTGCTTGAGGACTTGATCTGATCTCAGAATGGAATCTCTGAACGCTTGGAAATTCATCATTTTGCGACCCATCCCGGCCCACTGAGCGCCGCTGCCGGTGAAAACCAGCCACACAGGAGGTACATCATCTTCTACACTGCTTTTCTGTCAAAAAAGAACGTATAATGTGTATTGCTAATTCTGTTCCGACCTGAAATCTGGATTTCATTCTTAGTCCTTATGCAAAACGTGGAATTCGATCCAATTCCATTCCGATACAACCGGAAGTAATTCCACACTTGGTCGTTCCGGATTCCGATCGTGCACAAAACTGATTGAAAGTTTACAACTTGCACCTCAAAGTTACAGGTACCTTTCTCTCTTCATGACGTCTCCTAACTCATGCATTCAGATGTCATCCAATCAGTTACAACCTAATTCAGTCAAATCCAGTGGCGTCGCAAGCCCCTATAATAGGGGATTCCAAAGTAGTTGGCCATTTACGAGCATCTTTCGTTGTTCTGTCATTTGGCCTTTATTATTTTCTTTTTTTTTTTGGAGGGGGGTGTGGAAAGCTTTCCAAATTCCTAAGATTAAAAAAATTCGGAGGAGGAAGGAGCAGGGAGAAAGACGGGTGGTGCCATAGTTCTCATGGCTCCAATGACGCAACGCAACTACTCAAATCTGAGAAATAATTCCAGCTGTCCTGATAGGTCCAATCCTAACTAGGAAGGATATTGGTTCCTGTGATATAAAGATTCAAAGATACAAATGCGACTCAGATAAAAAAAGAAGGGAAAAAAGCACATGGTAAAACATGTATTAGGGATCGTATGCACAACACTGTTCTAACTTTAGGCACTGGTGATGACTAGTCTACTGGAAATCCCAAAACATAACCGGTGGTTCATGTAGTTACTGCCAGTGCGCAAGCGGGTAACTACGGGAAATCCCGAAAATATCGAGGATCTTTCCTTTAGTTACCACCAGCGTGCAAGCGGAAACCGCAGGAAGCCTCTAAACCTTTCGATCATATCACTGAACAACATTTATAAGATAAGATAAGATAAGATAAGATAAGATAAGATAAGATAAGAATGACTTTATTATCCTTAGAAAGGAAAATTGCCTTGGCTGTGGTACATGAGAGTAAATAATAAATAATCAAGTAATCTAAACATAGTATAGTGCGTAAACTTTGGTTTGTGCACACCTTTTACCGAATTACTCAAAAACCTGCCATTAGATATTTCTAAAATTTTGCATCAGCCCCTGTATGGGTCTGGACGTTATGAAAATACTGATTTCAATGATCAGCATTTGGTAATTTAGAAATTTCCTTATCATTTATTAGTAAAATATTCTCGATAATCTATCACGTCGTACATTACAAAGTATCATATGTTTAC
>JAWQUT010000008.1:1264695-1275553 GCA_033807755.1 Ellobium chinense | reverse complement strand
CTGTAGGCCATTCTTCGTTTGGTGGCACTGGCTGATTTGTCCAACAGGGCAAGGAATGCTGGATCTTCTGAGCGTTTCTTCACTTCCATGATCATCTGTCCCGCCCCTTCCGCTGTGCAGGCTTGATAGGTTAACAGTCTTGGACTAGGGCACGGTTCTTTTTCTGCAGTAGCAGACCCTCTGCTGGATCTGGAAGATGTACAGGATGTAACTGGGTGATTGTTGTTTTGTATTTGTTTGCATTGCTCTAGTGCAGAACTCTGCAAGAGCTAATAAATGGAATTGAAATTGAAATTGAAATTGTAGATTTCTTTCTTTCTTTCTTTCTTTCTTTCTTTCTTTCTTTCTTTCTTCCTTTCTTTCTTGTTTTTCTTTCTTTCATTCTTTTCTTTCTTTCCTTCCCTTCGCCTTCACTTTCCCAGCTTTATAACAGGGATGTCCAATGACACTGCGCATTATAGAAGTCAAATAGTCAAAGCTTTGCGGCACCAGTGTCTAGCAGCCCTAGTATACTTCAGGTCAGTGTTTAGTTTCATGCATGATGTAAAGACAACTTCATGGGACTCGCCCAAGGGCCTATGCCAATGGGTAAGGAGCAGAGATCAAAGGTCGGAAGTCCTGCAGTTTTAGAGAAACTGGCACACCCCTGAATACACACTCGTTGATAGACGGAAGGAGTAGCTTACCGTATGCATATGCAAGCTTCTAGTGCCCAGTGTTTTTTTTTATTCTGGAGATGTTTTGTTTTTTTAAATCTAATGCCCACAAAAAAAAAACGAAGAAGAGAGGAAAAAACAAACTTCAGAAGAGCAAGTCCACACGAGCCTCCAAGCCCAAATGAGCTGACCAGGGCCAGGTCTCCTTCCCATGCTGCATTGTTTTGGACCTTGTAATAGATTCCATTATTCAGCGCACTGGACACAGGGGCGGACATGGAGACTTCTCCAGGAATGAGACTATGTTCCATCGACAGGAGGACCCGGACCAGGCTTGCGAGACCTGATGAAAGTAAGTAGTGACATGGTGGCATGTATTCATATTGAGTTGTGCATCCTAGAGATAGAGACCTGGTTTCTGCCGCCATGAAATACAGCGAACTACTTGACTGATTTTGCGCATACATACATACATACATACATACATACATACATACATACATACATACATACATACATACATACATACATACATACATACATACATACACGCACACCCACAGACACACACACACATACATACACACACATAGCGTCTCTCTTTTTTTTTCTCTCTCTCTCTCTATCTCTCTCTTTCTCTCTCTCTCTCTCACACACACACACACACACACACACACATACACACACACACACACACACACACACACACACACACACACACACATTTATTTTGTGTCAATATCACATGCCACTTCATGACGATACTTGTGTTTTACCCAGCAATCCGAAGGACGATCTAGGTGTTTTATTCCCCTATCATCTTTTAATTATTTATGGTGGAGAGGGGGAAATGGGAGCGACCAAAGTTAGACCATAAGGATATAATAATATCGATTATATATTGATACAGAGAATGATTTCCATCGCTAGATAGTATGTCCACGATTTAAAGAATTTATATAAAAACTACTCTTTAAGTATTTAAAAGTCAGACCAAATAATTATGGTGAGATTAGTAACATACTTTATAAGCAAATGAGATGAAGGCATGTGCATATTGAGTAATTTATGTTCCTGAATTTTTAATAAATGCAATTCAGAACTTTGAACTGAAATGTTGTCCTCTGGGCAAGTAACTGATAAAAAAGGGGTGGGTAGATCCGAATCTGGTTTTGAGGGGGGGGGGGGGGGGAGGAGATAGGAACTGTGATGTGAGTGATTGATTGATACCAGTATTATTATCATGTTTTGCGTGTTAGTTCTCAAAGGTGTGGGTGAAAAAGCTGAATGAGAAATTGGTAGATGAGCAGAAATAGATTGCATGAGGCACATACAAATTATATGCGTATGTGTTCATGTAATATTGTGTTGTGAAATGATGACTGTTGGTCTGTGCCCTAATAAAAGCTTTGAACTTTTTAGTTGTCTAGCTGAGAGTCAGTACCATAATTTCAGCACCACGGGCAAACTTAGAGGTACCCTTGAAAGTCTTTAAGATGATCCACTACTTTACCCATGTAAAATATAGTGCATTACTGTGGTGCGCACTGCCCTTTTTCAACTCAGTATATATTACATGCAAAATTGCGCAGCAAAGTGTTGAACAGTGCACTTTTCTTTGATGTGGGTAGTGATCTTAGGAAAATTGTATCTCAGTCTGCAGCTGTTGCTTGGCCTTCAGATTTCACAAATGTATCTGAGACACAGAAATGCACGTACTTACAGAAGCACTGTATATTTGTGAGATTCATTTTTTTCTCCTGTAAATTTTAGAGACTGCCTTTTCCCTTAGTTCCACCGAGCTTTTTCTTGAGAAAGACATATTATTAAAAACCCCTCTGTAAGTATGTGCCTTAACGTGTCTTTGATACATGTGTGAAATGTACTTTGAGATAGCGTTTTCCTAAGATCACCATCCACAACAGAAAAAAAAATGCACTGTTCAGCACTCTGGCGCACAATTTTGCATGTTAAATGCATTGAATTGGAAAAGAGCAATGCGCACCACAGTAGTGCAATATCCTCTTCAAGGGGAGAGTAGTGGATTGCCTTAAACGTCAGCCTGTCAAGCATCACTGCGGGTCAGGTCAGCCCATGTCTCCTCTATCAACTCTAAAATGTACTTCACTTTAGTTCAGTTTTCACTCTTATGAAGAGGAAGAAGTCGCATGAAGCTTTCTGACGGTCGGTGCTGACTTTCACGCACTGTGGTAACCATGGGAAACTCCCAAAACATTAGTACCGTTCACTATAGTTAACGCTGTACGTTCATTAAAGTATGGATTCTGCAAACGGCTACTGAGGTGGTGGCACGACAAAGACTGAAGCAATAACATAAGTGGTGCATGAACTACTGAAGCACCAAGCCAATGTGCCAGCTCATTTCGCTCCCAGCGTTCATCATTTTATGACCATTGTCCCATATCCTCCATGTTTGTTGGACTTTGTTCCGTATGACTTTTTTTACTACCCAAAGATGAAAATTCATCTCAAGAGAAGCGGACTGAAGATTAAAGAAGAGGTACAAGCCAAATCGTGGGTGATGCATGATAGTGATAGGTTGCTACAAACAGTACTTCTAGTGCTGTTCTTGGGTGATAGTGATAGGTTGCTACAAACAATACTTCTAGTGCTGCTGCTGGGTGAGAAGATTGCTACAAACAATACTTCTAGTACTGTTCTTGGGTGATAGTGACAGGTTGCTACAAACAATACTTCTAGTGCTGCTGCTGGGTGATAGTGATAGGTTGCTACAAACAATACTTCTAGTACTTTTCTTGGGTGATAGTGATAGGTTCCACAGACAATACTTCTAGTGCTGCTGCTGGGTGAGAAGATTGCTACAAACAATACTTCTTGTACTGTTCTTGGGTGATAGTGACAGGTTGCTACAAACAATACTTCTAGTGCTGCTGCTGGGTGATAGTGACAGGTTGCTACAAACAACACTTCTAGTACTTTTCTTGGGTGATAGTGATAGGTTCTACAGACAATACTTCTAGTGCTGCTGCTGGGTGAGAAGGTTGCTACAAACAATACTTCTAGTGCTGTTCCTGGGTGATAGTGATAGATTGCTACAAACAATACTTCTAGTGCTGCTCCTGGGTGATAGTGATAGGTTGCTACAAACAATACTTCTAGTGCTGCTTCTGAGCTTGACAGCGGTGCTGAAAGCATTATGCTTACTCCCAACTGGATTACGTGTACTTCAAACTTGATTAAGGAAATTAACCCTCTAGTGCCCAGCCCTATTTACAATGGCACAAAAGTCCGAGCTCCAGTTTTTGGATCACTTCTGGATCCACTACGCTGGAACAAGCATCAAAATGATAATAATAATTATAATAATAATGCGGTTTATAAGTCTCATATCCAGGCAAATGCCCGCTCATGCGACTTCACACTATTATGGTGGAGTGATGATCTTGGTTTGCCTTTCCCTTGTTCCACGAAATGTATCAGATCTGATACGCTGGGCACTAGAGGGTTAAAATGTAGAGCAGTTTGCCCAGCATTTTATTAGTCTAGCTCGGGGACGTTTGGATCGAACCTCGTATCTACTTTCAGCGAAAGGCTATATTACTCATTATTACTCATATTATGATCATAGCTATCGATAGAGATTCTTCCAGACCTATATGCATGTTTAAGCATTTCGATGGTTGAAACTAATCAGATGGACATAAAAATGGCATTTTATCATATAAAGAGGGTCTATTTCCTGTGACATAAAAGTGTGTAATATTTTTTGGTATGTCACACGTTGACTTTTGACCTGCTTACGAGTACTTTGATTAAAAGTCTTGGAAACCTCTTTTGGGACTCATGAATATGTGACATCAATTCTTTTGTAACTTGTTTCAATGCCTTGGGATTACGCTCCCTCTAGATCAAAAATAAAAATTATTTCAGTCTGTCTTTTTTCTCCCTTGTCATCATTCTCTTCACGTTTCAGTTTCATTTGAGTTAAACATTTGAATTAAAGTACTTGAAATGTCACACTGTTTCTGTGGTCTAAAGTTTCATTGATAATTGTCAGCTGTTTGGAGCTACTTTGTATCGCGTAAATGTGTGGCTTATTCAGTTCAGTTGTGATGGATGTGTCTCACTTCAGTGTCCTTAAGTTCATTTTTTAGTTAGTTAAGGGGGGGTGCGCCTTCTGAAAAGGGGGTCTAGGGGTTAAAATATCGAAATTGGGCTTTTGGTATTTTTAGACACTTTGACCTCTTCTGCTATGAGAAAAATAACCTTTGAGGCCAGAAACATCCGTTTTATGCCCTGAAAGGGCACCTCTAGATGGTCATCTTAGCCTTGTATAAACGCGCTATCAAAACTTCAAATGCGTTTTTCTCAAAATGTTGTTTTTCTCCACTTTTTTCCCTAAGGCTTTTTTATTTCTGAACCGACTGACTTCAAATTTGGAATATATCTATCCCATAGAATGTGTTTCAATAAAATGCATCCTTTTTTCTAGATTTTATTCACGTTTTTGAAAAAAAATCAATTATCTGATGGAAAATTGAGAAAAATACACATCCGTCAACACACATATTTCAAAAATTTTTTACTGACATTGTATGATAAATAAACAAAAAATAAATGCATTTTATTATTTTTATAGAGCTATTTTATAAGTGTACAAAACTTGAAATGATCACATTCAAAACTGTAGGACCCTTAACCTTTTGAAAATAGCTCATTTTCAACACACGAAATCCAATATGGCGGCGTTGCCATGGCAACCGTACACAAAACAAAAAAAAAATCCACATTTTTCCTCTAATTTGACCATGCTGAATCTGAATTTAAAGCTTAAAAAGTCCCTAGTTCAAGCATTCACGATTTCACTCCCAGGAGGCGCCCCCCCCCCCCCTTAAGAGTTTATATGATAAAAAGAATCTGAAAAGCGTGGTTTTTTTTATATCAGATTTATGAAATTCGATATACATTTATCGTATTCGCTTGCCAGAGGTTCGCGAATATGAATAACTCATTTCATAAATCTGATCTCAAATAAACACTCAATACAGATCCTCTATGTCTGTCCAGAGGGCTAAGGACATCCTACATCCTGCAAAGGATTCTGACCAATTACTGAGATTTACCTGAAGCAGATTGTGTGTCGCCGATCCTTGATGTATCATAATTCACAAACAAAGGTTCAGATTGTCGATCTTTACACAACACTCCGGTCACAGACTTCAAGCGATTTTCTTCAAAGCTATTGCAGTTGGTATCTACATAGGAGACCTGTCAGGCGTGGAGAATCAGTTACAGATTAGCCAGATATTAAGTCTAGGAATGTCGGTTTACGTATGAGGATTTTAAAGACATTAGGTAAGACAAACAGAAATGTATTTGTTATTGTTGTACTGTAGTTGTAATTGTTGCTGCTGCTGATGTTGTTGTTGGTTGTGGTTATGGACACTGTACTGCTGTGGTGTCAGCTATTATTGTCAACACGTGTTAACACAGTAGTGGCTTCATGCCTTCCCAACAACAGAAGATATGCAAGACGAGCCCCTCTCCTGTGAAAACACTTTTTGTACACAAGGCCCGAACATTCACTCAAAATCTTTGAAAACAAATATGTATTGGCTTTTCTAGTCTTTGTATCCTTTGCACTTGCTTTCACAACACAATCAAGACGAGCCTCTCTCCTGTGAAGATACTTTTTGTACACAAGGCCCGAACATTCACTCAAAATCTTTGAAAACAAATATTTTGGCTTTTCTAGTCTTTGTATCCTTTGCACTTGCTTTCACAACACAATTACCTGCCCAGGCTGGAGGTCGTTGTCGGAGAGGAAATCACGGAAGAATGTCTCAGAATGATCATCCTTGCCATCCTCACCTGAGTCACCAAAGAAAGATATTACTCTGAGTCTCTCAACTAATGCGAGACTTATGAAATCAAATGTTTTGCAGCCTGTCAAAATATGGCTTAAATCGCATTTTGGCAAAATCAAGTTATTGGCGCGATGCGAAAAGTTTAATGTGTGTAATTTCAATAAGTGAAAAGAAAGTTTTGACCCAGCACTGTTCTAGCCTTAAATGTAATTGTCTGAAGTAGCAGGGGTCATTCCTATGCAATGGAATAATATTCTCAGAACGAGTGTTATTATATATGATATCTATTCAGCTGTATATAAACTCAGATGTATTTACAGTTAATTACCATTCAGCTATAAAATCAATGGTTTTGTTTAGGGACATCAATTAACCCTCACTTTCTGCAGCAAACCAAATTCGATCTCAGATGGCTCCTATTACCCTCAGAACCTAACATTTCAGTTCCTCAAGCAGGGATGTGTGCTAAGCAACTGTTGTGTTAACAAAGTTCCACCGTCCATGAAAGTCTGAAGCCTTTGAAAAGACTATGATGACAATAATTTAGACAGTAATTTGAAATAGCTCTCCGGTGTATATAATCTGTTTCTTGCCGAGCAATAGGAACAAGACAAATCGGCTAGGTACTTAATCATCATTTCAAGAGTTGGCCTCATTGATCTTGCCTGCAAACCAAGTCCGTGCATCCAGCAAAGTTGCGTACATCCTCTTGCAGACTGGCTTCTTCTGCAGGTACACAGCTACTATACACTCGCTCAGTTCACGGCCTGAGGAATTTGATGCAAGGTTTAAAAGTATTCAAACGCCAGCATACTGTGGTGCTTCTAATGCTTAGGTGCTTATCCTTCTATCTTTATATAGAATGATGGACCATTTCTATGTCTGTCCCCATCTTGCGTTTAGGTCTGTCTTTATCTCATGGGTTCTCTCTCTCTCTCTGTCTCTCCGTGTGTGTGTGTGTGTGTGTGTGTGTGTGTGTGTGTGTGTCTGTCTGTCTGTCTCTCTCTCTCTCTCTCTCTCTCTCTCTCTCTCTCTCTCTCTTTCTCTCTCTCTCTCCGCTTGAGGTTGCAATGGTTATGGTTGTTCGTTTTGCTCGTGCAAATTTATTGTTGCTATTGTCTGTTGCTTCCGCTGAGAATGACAAAGATGATTCTGCTGATGGCGATTATTTTGCTCTACTGTTGCACTCAGCTTTGATTGCCCCTGACTATCGTTGCAAATGGAGTGTTTACTCACCACCATCTTGCTCCGCTCTGGCTGCATCGTGCCGCTGGTACAGAAGTGCAGAGTTAGGTTTGAAGCACAGTTGGCTAGCTCCAACAATAGCTGCGTCTATAACGCCAGAGTGCAGTAGCATCAAGGCATGTTCCAAGCACGCTAGGCTGGATGTGCTGCCCGTTTCTATAACTTGGCTGGGTCCTGAGAATAGGATCATAAGGAGAAGGCGATGGAGGGGAGGAGGAGGTGGGAAAGATTGACATGAATTTTATTGCAAGTCTTATTTGTAGTTGTAGGTGTCTAGACTTATTATTATCAATACTGTGTTAGTAAACTAGTAGACAACCAGGATATAGACCTAGCTTACGGAATATTAGGGCTTGACTGTATTATATAGCAAGACAAACATTTTTCCAGTTATCTCCCCGACCTGAATAATGTTTTTCCTTAGTTTACATACTAAAATTCACTCATACGGGAAATGGCTTAGCTGATTATCATGCCGAACCAGTCTCTAAATCCTATTTTTGTAGTCGGGTGAGAAGCATGTTTGCTGGTCTCACCGACGAATATCTTACAGCCAGGCTGTCCGGCCAAAATACTCTCCACAGAGTACTCTGGCGGTTCAACCAAAATGCCCCTGGCTTTATAAATATGTTTGTAGACTATTAGATGAGGCAAGACTCAAACCTGTCAAGTCACTGTGCCGCCACTAGAAAAAAAACTTCATAAACAGGTCGTCTTTTTTCTTTTCTGCGCTTTTGTTTTGTGCTCAAATTATCTTTTTTCACATTTAGGTGGTATGTTTCCATCTTGTGCTATCGAAAGGCATACAAAATATATATATAAGCAATAACTTTTATTAATAAATCGCCCTCAGCTCACTTCCGGTTTAAGCAAAATGGTAGTGCTATGCTGATATATCTTTTCCGAAAGCAAAAGATGCATCAGCTAATAAAAGCCACTTAACAGGCAATCCTATCACATTTTTTTGATAATGCATGCACAATAACTGAGAGTGGTCCATATTCATACCTTTGAAGTTGAAACACTGGGATATTCTGTTGGCCAGTTGAGCTGTGCATGTGCCTGTGAGTGAGTACTGGCCTATGTTGTCTTGCTCTCTTGACCACGCCTCACACGCGTCCGCGTTAGATGTTCCTATGAAGACCCCGGTCGTTGTTCCACAGACTTCGTCATAGGAGCTCCCTGCGTTAGGATTACAGATTGAAGGCTGCAGTAAGCAGAGGCGGATAGTGTATGTATAATACCTTTCGAGAGTTATAATGCTACTGCTGCTACTGCTACTGCTGCTGTTGCTGCTGCTGCTACTTCTATTACAAATACTATTATTACTACTATTATTACTACTACAACTACTGCAACTACCATTATAATTGCTACTGTACTACTACTCCATTTCTATTACTACTACTACTACCATCACCACCACTATTAGTATTACCACCAAAACTGCTACTATCACCACCATCACCAATGCTGTCATTACTACTACTGTCTTTTATTACTACTGCGACTACTACTACTACTACTACTACTACTACTACTACTATTAAGACCACTGCAGCCATGAATACTTCTTTTACCACTACTACTTCTACTACGATTAAGCGAAGTTGACTGTACATGTACCTGCATCTACTATAGCTTCGAAGACAGTCTCCAGCAAGATTTTCTGTTGCGGGTCCATACATTCTGCTTCCTCCTTGCTGATCTGGAAATACTCGGAGTCAAATCTGTCAGCTTCCATCAGCTGTGCCACTCTATGTGAACCTAAAGAGATGTGTGTGTGTGTGTGTGTGTGTGTGTGTGTGTGTGTGTGTGTGTGGTGTGTGTGTGTGTGTGTGTGTGTGTGTGTGTGTGTGTGTGTGTGTGTGTGTGTGTAGCAACGAAAAGCTTGAATTAAACCGAAATGGATGGATGGATGGATGGAAGGATGGATGGGATAGACAAGCTGACAAAAGCTACAGTGAACGCCTTCTTTTATCGAAATTTTATAAAGGTATGAACGCTCTCAGTCTGGAAGTTGCAACAAGTTTATCAAGACTGCCAAGTTCATAGGTTTAGAAAGGGAAGGCGGGAGAGTGCGGGGGAAAGGGGAGGGGGAGGAGAACGCTGTGGAAAAGAATGACTGGATATTTGGCAGTACGCACATTAGCTGCAACGCATTAAAAAAACCACAGATGTAGGGGGAGGGGATTGATATAAAATAAACAAACAGGAAAAGCACATGTACTGCGCCGGCCGACTTGTGACGAATCCAGTCCAGTGAATCTATCAAACTTGGTAGACTGAGGCCTTCAAGTACAGCTGGATTAAAAAACTCTCACACAGCACCCTGGATTTGTTGTTGTTGCTGCTGCTGCTGTTGGTGTTGTTGTTCTCATTATTGTTGTTGTTGTTGTTGTTATTGTTGTTGCTGTTGTTGTTGAATTTGCATAAAGACGTGCCAAGAAAGAGTGTGTGAGAGAGAGAGAGAGAGAGAGAGAGCGAGAGAGAGAGAGAGAGAATAAAGGTAGAACTATGTGCACTTATCATCTACTTGTATGTCAATGTCAACAAAGTGTAAACCAGTATCATTATGTCATGTCTGGGTCATATTTCAAAGTATTATTATGTGCTTTTTTTTTTTTTGTTTGTTGTTGTTGTTATTCCTGCTGCTGCTGCTGCTGGTGGTGGTGCTGCTGCTGCTGCTGGTGGTGCTGCTGCTGCTGGTGGTGGTGCTGCTGCTGCTGGTGGTGCTGGTGCTGCTGATGATGATGATAACACATCATCATCATGCTCTTGCTGCTGCTGTTGTTTTGTTTGTATTGTTTTGCTGCTGCAATTGTGGTTGTTTGTTGTATTTGTTGTTGCTGTTGTTGTTGTTGTTGTTGTTGTTGCTGTTATTTTTGTTGCTCTTGTTGTTGTTGTTGTTGTTGTTGTTGCTGCTGCTGTTGTTGTTGTTGTTGTTGTTGTTGTTGTTGTTGTTGTTGTTGTTGTTGTTGTTGTTGTTGTTGTTGTTGTTGTTGTTGTTTTAATAACGACATAGAAAGGAAATACATGTAATGATGTTGCGAGACACGCATAGTTCCAGCATACCAGCAGAGCAGACATCTCAGTGTGCTGAACTAC
>JAWQUT010000008.1:1211829-1255238 GCA_033807755.1 Ellobium chinense | reverse complement strand
GGCAACGCCGGGATACTTCAGCTAGGGAAAGATATGAATAAGATTATCCAAACAATAATTAGACTGTGCGTTGGCTCAAAGGACTCAGCATGGGATCACCACACATGACCACCCTAGCCAAATCTACACTCAGTCATCATTTCATTACTTTACTTTTGTGTTAAGGGTGAGGTGTGTTTGGAAGTTTTTACAAGCCACAAGGATGGATTAAGAGTTTAGGCTAGGGACTTGACTGATGCTCCTGTCCTGTCTTGATGGGCACTATGATTGGGGTTAGGGATAGGGTTAGGGGTTGTTTAAGGGTCGTATTAGTAGGGATGTGTTCTGGTTAGGGATGTGGGCTTTATTCTGAATTCCTTTCACCAGTTTTGTCGACTATCAACCCTGATGTCCCTAGCCCCTGGTTTGTGATACTGACTTTGACACTGTGCCGGGACCAGGACCAGGTCAAGGCCAGGTCAGCAAACTGACACCTGCACCATGAGTACAGGTCCTCACCTGTGTATGGTATCTGTCTGTACCATGCTTTGTACAAATTTAGAACTCTCCTTCTTGCTTCTGTACGATCAACCGATAGCATCGGTTTGACTTGTTTGACTCCTTGCTGAACTACCCTTTTGGCAGCCATCTTGCTCAAGGACAAACAATTGACTATGCCAGGCCCATCTCCGAAACAAAAGAGTAAACAGGTCCTAGATCCTACAAAAAAAAATTCACACAAAATTATCTTGTCTCTGTTTTCACTGGAAGCCTTAAAAACGTGATATGTCGTAAATGTTGGATTAATTCGTCAAATACATTCAATATCATGCAGCATATCTATAGGTTACAAATTTAAAGAATTTGGCATTATAGTGTATTTTGTGGCAATTCACGAACTACTCTCCGTAGTAATTTAATTTCGCCTTTTTACCTAAAAGATTAATATGATAAATAACACTTAAATCTAATAAAATAATTTTCCAGAAGTAGTCGACCCGACGCCACCAAAGGCGCCAAAACAAGACAAAATTTAATTAGGGTAGACTAGTCTAGTCTAGATCGAACAGAGGGGTGAAAAATATATCATGCTGAGCAAGCCACGACGCGAATTCCTCTCATGTGCTCACCTGCATATTATATGCACATTGTCAACCACCGATCTNGTTACAAGAATATACCCAAACACACACATACACATACATGCACGCGTGCACACACACAAACCCCCACCCCCTTCACCCCACCCCCGGAAGACTGTTTATTCGTCATTTTTCAGAAATCCTTAATTAGATCCTCTTCGTTGTTGGGTGAGATGGGCATAATAATTCATCCTGTTCACTAAATGGCATGGTACAAGAAAGTTCTATTTTCCCTCTATCTTTAAAAGTTACAAAAACGATATAAAGAACTGAATGAAGATGCAGTTGAACAAATGTCCCTCAATTTTATTTTTGTTTTCCACAGATAGGGAGCATTTGTTCGCTCTACATGAACTAAAATCTCGGCATCACTTTCGAAAGCATTTGCACACTCGCCCTCGTCTTGGACAGCTCAGTGGCATGCAATTTCCTCATCGGATGATTAGGGACACTTACCGGGAGGGGGGCGGCCTGCTGCACTTGTCGTCGTCACTAAACTCAAACTGACTGACTCCGCTTAACTGCATTTTTCGACAGGGCATTGAACTTTTTTTTTTTTTCCAAGACTAATGAGGAACGTGACATAATCCTTGCGTTCATTAATGTATTGCGTTTTAACTACAGTGAACACTGCTGATGCTTTTGAAGGGTTTCCCGTGGTGTCCGGAGTATTGTCATTCGGCCACTGGAAAGGATATTGCCTTCCATGCAGATGCTGGCATTTGATGTCAGTGCGATAGTAGGCCTAAATTAATTGTCAAATGTGTTTGGATTGTCCTGCCTTGCCTCTTTTATTTAATCATGTGGCCCTTATGCATAAACCTTGGGTTAATAAACGGTTTATGCATATAGGCCCTATATGTCCACTGGTTTCGACGTCCTATCATGTAATGGGTCGTATGCTTGTTTTCCACCTAGTTCAGGTGTTGTTCCGTTAATATAACCTGTTAGTCACTTCGGAGCTGAATTTGTGAAATTAACCTGAACACATGCATTGTGTTTTCTTATATTTATGGATATTGTGACACTGTAATTAGACTTTGTAACGTGAAATATAAATCATCACAGTGATAGCATGTTTACATGTTGTGGTGAGTTATGATTACTAAGGAACTTCAATACTGAGCATCCATGAGTCGACTCTGCCGCTCTCATTGAGCTCTTCACACTCAGACGCGTGGTCACATGATGACTGCTCTTCAGGAATCTTGCTAATGAAGTCTTACTTCTGTATATTCGGTAAAGGTACATGTATTTATTTTTCGCGAGGTCTAATGTTCGTGAAGAAAGTTAGAAACGGATATTCGTGAGGATGTAATCCTCCCGATTTCCATATAATGTTTTTTTTTTCAAGTATGCGTGAGTGCAAAAGTCTTAAATAATCTGGCAACCCTGGTCCGCATTTGGTAGAAAACTCTGTCATCGATAATGTCCACCAAGTAATGGAAGTATGAAGCTGCCAATTTTTTTTTTTTTTTGCACCGTTGGCTATATTAGGTTTTACACCTCTCATTAACTTATTCAGGGGTCCCAGGCCAAAATAATTTTCAAATATGTTGTTTAGCTCTTCTTCCAAATTTTGACACAAAGAAAAATGCCCCTAAACCAATTATAGTTTGAGAACTTCGGCAGTGAAGCAGGCTACCTAATATTTTAGGCCTTTTTACTCAGTAAACAGGGTAACCTTACCCACCTAGCAACAACCACAAAGTTTCTACTTGAGTATAACCTATTCACCTATTCACCTGAGTCTACGCATGTATTTGTACTTATCTAGGCCTTTGAAATTCAAATCCAACCCCTTTCCCCTCTCCCCATGACCAGTTTTTTCTGATTTTATAGGGACTATCTAAAATTGCATATCAAAATGCCAGGTGCTGTTGGCATCTTCATACTTAGGAAACACTGTCATCGATAATGTTCAAGTAATGGGGGGTAGTTACTTGAAATAATTGCATTTGTGTTTCCTTGACAGGAAAGTATTTACTAGTATTAAGCTTTCTGAAAATTGGCAAGTTATGCTTTCAGCTTTCTTTTTATTGAACATTTGATGTGGATCATTCCCTTTGATTGTTGGAACTTGGCAACGCTAACCCTAGACTGAGTCTGGATGTGAAAGTTCTAAAATCTCTTGGACTCAGTCAGATGTAATAATTATGTTCTCTATACTGGAAACTGGTCTTTAATAAGTATAGCTTTGATACATGTATACTGTAGATCTATAGGTCTTTATTATTATTGTTTAGAAAGAGATGTAATTCAGTGGACTCCTGAATTAAGAGAATTGCAATCACCCTTCCTCCATTTCAAAATCATGCACGTTTTCAGAACGACTCACATAAATAATCGATTTTTAAATTTGTCATAGAGCTGTTTTAGCACGTGTATAAATAATACACTATGTGAAACTGTTATATTGTCAATGTTGGAGACTTCTGATTTGTTTAATTTTGTCCATAAGCATAATCTGACACCAAATGGATATTTATTTTTAGTTTTAGTTTTGGCATTCGTTTGCCACGTTATTCGTGATGATTTCTTGTACCCGTCGATAAAACTGTCAAACTTACGTGAAGCCTAACTTCCTCCTAGATTGTTTGTGTGTATGAGTCCTCATTAGAGATTCCAGTGTCCGAGAGGCAAAACTCATTACCCCTTTCTTGGCTCAGGCATATTCTGGTGCTGCCATCCTCATCACCCATAGGTTCCCTTATCTAATTCCCTACCTACCAGTCAGTACTTTCCTCCTTGGCTCACACTCTGTTGGCGTTGCCATCTTCCCCTCCCCATATTCTTGTCAGCTCATACATTTCTGCTGGTATTTTCACTCCAATCTGCCCATCATCCTATCCATCCATCTAATAATTTAATCTAGCCCTCGGTTTACAAATAAGCATTGCCTCACTAACCAAAAACCTCTCAGGCTATTTCCATGCCGATTATCTAAGATAATACACACAAAAAAAAAAAAGAGGGAGGGGGATGGAAATTCCGCATGAGACTCACACCTGATGCTCCTATCTTGACGGACATTAGGGTTAGGGACTCGCTCTGACTGGTGTCTATGTCCCGATGAGCAGTAGGTTTTAGGGTTAAGGATATGGTTAGTGTTCGGGGTTAGGGTTTTGGTTGTATTAGTTCCGGTTAGGGGTGTGCGTTTCATTCGGAATTCCTCCTGACCCTCCCACTCCCCCCTTCAAAAAAAGAAAAAGAAAATACTAGTACCAAATACCATATTCACTACTATAGTCTTTGCTTTTACCAAGAAAGAGGATTTGAAACAACGATGATTCAAACAGAAGAAAGGAGACTGGAAAGCAGAGTGAAATAAGATAACCCTTCCACGTACTTTACAAAAAACACACACACAAAAAAAGAAATACTGTAAATTGTGAGGAATTTTTCACAAGTGCTAAATGATTATACTTTTCTTATAAGTAAGTCACTGCTGTCGTTAGATGAACCTCATTCTCACATCTCACATTGAGGTGTGGTCGGTGATGTAGTCAACAGCTCCGCTTTACACACGGTCAGTAGCCTGGTCAGTGACTTGGTCAGTTGCTTGATCGGTAACTTGGTCAGTGACCTGATCCGTGGATCCATCCTTAGCGTGGTCAGTGGCTTGGTCAGTGACCTGGTCAGTGGCATGGTCAGTAGCTTGGTCGGTTGCTTGATCAGTGACTTGATCTGTGGCCCTATCCCTCACTTGGTCAGTAACTTGGTCAGTAACTTGGTCGGTGACTTGATCAGTGACTTGGTCAGTAACTTGATCTGTAGACCCATCCCTAGCGTGGTCAGTGACCTGGTCAGTTGCATGGTCGGTAGCTTGGTCAGTAGCTTGGTCAGTGACGTGGTCAGTTACCTGATCTGTGGCTCTGTCCCTCACTTGGTCTGTAACTTGATCGGTGACTTGATCAGTGACTTGGTCAGTAACTTGATCTGTCGCCCCTTCCCTAGCGTGGTCAGTAGCCTGGTCAGTGGCCTGGTCAGTGACGTGATCGGTAACTTGATCAGTAGCTTGGTCAGTGACCTGATCTGTGGCCCTGTCCCTAACTTGGTCAGTAACTTGATCGGTGACCTGATCAGTGACTTGGTCAGTAACTTGATCTGTAGCCCCATCCCTAGCGTGATCAGTGGCCTGGTCAGTAACTTGATCGGTGACCTGATCTGTGACTTGGTCAGTAACTTGATCTGTGGCCCCATCCCTGGGGTGATCAGTGGCCTGGTCAGTTACTTGATCGGTGACCTGATCTGTGACTTGGTCAGTAACTTGATCTGTGGCCCCAACCCTGGCGTGATCAGTGGCCTGGTCAGTTACTTGATCGGTGACCTGATCTGTGACTTGGTCAGTTACTTGATCTGTGGCCCCATCCCTAGCGTGATCAGTGGCCTGGTCTGTTGCATGGTCGGTAGCTTGGTCAGTAGCTTGGTCAGTGACTTGGTCAGTTACCTGATCTGTGGCCCTGTCCCTTACTTGGTCAGTAACTTGGTCAGTAACTTGATCGGTGACCTGATCAGTGACTTGATCAGTAACTTGATCTGTGGCCCCATCTCTAGCGTGATCAGTGGCCTGGTCAGTTACTTGATCGGTGACCTGATCTGTGACTTGGTCAGTAACTTGATCTGTGGCCCCATCCCTAGCGTGATCAGTGGCTTGGTCTGTTGCATGGTCGGTAGCTTGGTCAGTAGCTTGGTCAGTGACTTGGTCAGTTACCTGATCTGTGGCTCTGTCCCTCACTTGGTCAGTAACTTGATCGGTGACTTGATCAGTGACTTGGTCAGTAACTTGATCTGTCGTCCCATCCCTAGCGTGGTCAGTAGCCTGGTCAGTAGCCTGGTCAGTGACGTGATCGGTAACTTGATCAGTAGCTTGGTCAGTGACCTGATCTGTGGCCCTGTCCCTCACTTGGTCAGTAACTTGGTCAGTAACTTGATTAGTGACCTGATCAGTGACTTGGTCAGTAACTTGATCTGTAGCACCATCCCTAGCGTGATCAGTGGCCTGGTCAGTAACTTGATCGGTGACCTGATCAGTGACTTGATCAGTAACTTGATCTGTGGCCCCATCCCTAGCGTGATCAGTGGCCTGGTCAGTGGCATGGTCGGTAGCTTGGTCAGTAGCTTGGTCAGTGACTTGGTCAGTTACCTGATCTGTGGCTCTGTCCCTCACTTGGTCAGTAACTTGATCGGTGACCTGATCTGTGACTTGGTCAGTAACTTGATCTGTGGCCCCATCCCTAGCGTGATCAGTAGCCTGGTCAGTAGCCTGGTCAGTGACGTGATCGGTAACTTGATCAGTAGCTTGGTCAGTAACTTGATCTGTGGCCCCATCCCTAGCGTGATCAGTAGCCTGGTCAGTAACTTGATCGGTGACCTGATCTGTGACTTGGTCAGTAACTTGATCTGTGGCCCCATCCCTAGCGTGATCAGTGGCATGGTCGGTAGCTTGGTCAGTAACTTGATCAGTGACCTGATCTGTGACCAGCTGATCAGTGACTTGGTCGGTAGCTTGATCAGTTACTTGGTCGACAGCTTTACAAGAGAAGATCAAAAGACAAGTGTTTTAGGTCAAGCTATATAAAACAAGCTAAAATGGCATAGCCATCTACACAAATCGTACCCCAACAAAACAAGGGTCACCTTTTAATTCCGTTAATTCGACGACCTCTCTTAATTTTGCCAAAACAACGAAATTTGCACATTGGAAATATTAATCGTCTTCATGGAGATTCCTCAGATTTAATAATAACTGACATACACGGGGAAGAAATTAGAGCCATTAGCGATGATCGAGGTCTTAAGACCGAGTCAAACAAACTGAGTTCTCGAACCATGATTTTTTAGTGACGTCAAACGCTGTTTATTCTGATCGAATTTTTATAAAACTTTTACACGCATGTAAAGCACATTATACATTTTAATGCCACAGCGTCCATCTCTGTCGAGGAAAGTGATAATATTACATATACAGAATCTGAGAAGAAGGGGAAGTTTTCACTGACCACAGTTCACATCATCGTTCTCTTTTATCTTTCACTTTGGTAGGCTCCTGCGATTTATTCTCTTACTAAACTTCAATCAAACTGGGTAGAGCATAGAAATGTGCAAAGAAGTGGTTGAAAGATATGAAGCCGGCTCCCCCAGAACACATCCACCATACCGAAAATGGGCATACATTATCTATCGGTCTGATCAGGATTTCGAAGTTATTCTGAGCACATCGCTCGCAGATAGACGATCATCTCCACACAAAAATGCGTTCGTGTGCCAAAAATTATCTTTTCTTTTTCTTTGTCGATGTCAATGGTCATATCGCTATCAGGCCAGTTCTGGAATATATCATGGTCATTATTTTTTTCCCTGCGCAAGAATTATTCAAAGTACGGAATGTAAAACATCTTGAGCAACCCGCAGCTGCTGACTATTACATCTTAACACCGTGCCCGTCCACACAGTCACTTAAGCAAAACATTGGTTTGTTTTGGGTTGGTTGTTTTTTTTTGGAAAAGAAGTGAAATTTATGTGTCCTCTGCTTTCTTCCTTTTAATAAAATACCTCAAGACTTTTTCTTGTTGTTTGTCATGAAATATAAAATGAAGGGAAGGAAATCTGACGGCTCAGAAGATACCACTGAAGCACCCTAGAAAGATATTATAATCTTGATCTCATGGAGTAGTGACCAAACTGCTTTTACAAAGTGGCCATAGTAATCATATAATATGACTCATAACAATGAAACTTTGTAAACAGACCCAAAAAACAGTATCTTGAGATAGGGTGACATTTTCATGTTTCCAATACATTAGAAGTGGTCGAGAATCGGCTTACAGATTTAAAATGTGACCCTTGTATTTCTGGCATGCCCGAAGGTGATAGACTTGCAATATAATCCTTTGCTTAATATCACTGTTTTCATTACTTCTCTTCATAAAAACTTCAAGATAATTTTAAATCACACGAATGTACGTACAGTATATTATGATGCATCCATGTCTTATATTCTTGCTACGTAAAGTTGTTATCTATATTATATGGAAATTTAAGGCTTTTGCCTGAAAGACGATATACTTTTTCACCAGTGAAAAGCGTTGTACAGGCACCTTGTATAATACAGTGGAAACATAATGTGTGTCTTGTTATCAAGTATGCATTTCACAATCATGGATTCATTATTATTCTATCATTCCGTTATTAGCTTGGATCTCAATATCAGATACATCTCAGTAATAACTTAAATAAGTTTACTAGTCAAGCCCAGACTGTAGTGACTTAATATGTGGCAAAAAAATATATATATATACAGTATATATACATATAATAATATATGGGCGGTCAATATAGTGACAATAGTGACGGGTATAATTTTCTCGTGCACCAAGGGTATACTTTATATCGAGGTCTGTATCTATCTTGTTGGCGACTACTTTGACACTCTTGAATTCAGAAATCTGCCATTCCTTGAGTGCGATGTTTCTTTTCCCTGTCGAAGATAACTCACTTAGACTAATTTAATGCGCAAGTCGAGATAAAGGATCGAAGTAAAAGTGGCTCATGCAAGCTTTACGTGTACTTGTCCTTTCATCACAGATTGGAGAAATATGTACAGACTACAGACAACAAATGAGAGACTTCTAAAATCTCTAAAAATCACTGTTTTTTGTTTTTTAGAATAGTCTAGCCTCTACGGTCATTCGCGTATATCAGAATGAGTAGGCCTTGNTGACTTGATCAGTGACTTGGTCAGTAACTTGATCTGTCGTCCCATCCCTAGCGTGGTCAGTAGCCTGGTCAGTAGCCTGGTCAGTGACGTGATCGGTAACTTGATCAGTAGCTTGGTCCGTGACCTGATCTGTGGCCCTGTCCCTCACTTGGTCAGTAACTTGGTCAGTAACTTGATCGGTGACCTGATCTGTGACTTGGTCCGTAACTTGATCTGTGGCCCCATCCCTAGCGTGATCAGTGGCCTGGTCAGTAACTTGATCGGTGACCTGATCAGTGACGTGCTCAGTAACTTGATCTGTGGCCCCATCCCTAGCGTGATCAGTGGCCTGGTCAGTAACTTGATCAGTGACCTGATCTGTGACTTGGTCAGTAACTTGATCTGTGGCCCCATCCCTAGCGTGATCAGTGGCCTGGTCAGTGGCATGGTCGATAGCTTGGTCAGTAACTTGATCAGTGACCTGATCTGTGACCAGCTGATCAGTGACTTGGTCGGTAGCTTGATCAGTTACTTGGTCGACAGCTTTACAAGAGAAGATCAAAAGACAAGTGTTTTAGGTCAAGCTATATAAAACAAGCTAAAATGGCATAGCCATCTATATGTATTTAGCACGCAAATCGTAGCCCAACAAAACAAAGGTCACCTTTTAATTCCGTTTATTCGACATCCTCTTTTAATTTTGCCAAAATAATGAAATTTGCACATCGGTAATATTAATCGTCTTCATGGAGATTCCTCAGGTTTGACGGTGATAACTTTAATAATAATTGACTTACACGAGGAGGAAACTAGAGCCATTAGCGATAATCGAGGCCTTAAGACCAAGTCTTAAAAACTGAGCTTTCGAACTATGATTTTTGAGTGACCTCAATCGCAGTTTATTCTGATCGAATTTTTATAAAACCTTCACGTGCATGTAAAACACATTACACGTGTTAATGCCACAGCGTCCATCTCTGTTTGAAAAAGTGATAATATTACATATACAGAATCTGAGAAGAAAGGGAAGTTTTCACTGACCACAGTTTACATCATCTTTCTCTTTTATCTTTCACTTTGGTAGGCTCCTGCGATTTATTCTCTTTTTAAACGTCAATCAAACTGGGGTAGAGCATAAAAATGTGCAAAGAAGTGGTTGAAAGATAGGAAGCCGGCTCCCCAGAACACATCCACCGTACCAAAATGGGCATACATTATTGATCTATCGGTATGATCAGGATTTCGAAGTTATTCTGAGCACATCGTTCGCAGACAGAAGATCATCTCCACAAAATAATGCGTGTGTGTGCCAAAAATCACCTTTTCTTTCTCATTGTTGATGTCAATGGTCATATCGCTATCAGGCCAGTTCTGGAATATATCATGGTCATTATTTTTTTTTTCCCTGCGCAAGAATTATTCAAAGTACGGAATGTAAAACATCTTGAGCAACCCGCTACTGCTGACGATTACATCATATCACCGTGCCCGTCCACACAGTCACTTAAGCAAAACATTGATTTGTTTTGGGTTGGTTGGGTTTTTTTTTCGGAAAAGAAGTGAAATTTATGTGTCCTCTGCTTTCTTCCTCTTAATAAAGTACCTCAAGACTTTTTCTTGTTGCTTGTCGTGAAATAAAAACTAAAAGGGAAGGAAATCTGACGGCTCAGAAGATACCACTGAAGCACCTTAGAAAGATATTATAACCTTGATCTCATGGAGTAGTGACCAAATTGCTTTAACAAAGTGACCATAATAGTCATATGTACTATGACTCATAACAATGAAACTTTGTAAACAGAGCCAAAAAACAGGATCTTGAGATAGAGTGAAATTTTCATGTTTCCAATACATTAGAAGAGGTCGAGAATACAGAATTAAAATGTGACCCTTGTATTTCTGGCATATCCGAAGGTGGTAGACTTGCAATATAATCCTTTGCTTAATATCACTGTTTTCATTACTTCTCAATAAAAACTTCAAGATAATTTTAAATCACACGAATGTACGTATATTATGGTGTATGCATGTCTCATAACTATTCTTGCTATGTAAAGTTGTTAGCTTTATGGAAATTTAAGGCTGTTGCTTGAAAGACTATATACTTTTCCACCAGTGAAAAGCGTTGTACAGGCACCTTGTATAATACAGTGGAAACATAATGTGTGTCTTGTTATCAAGTATGCATTTCACAATCACGGATTCATTATTATTCTATCATTCCGTTATTAGCTTGGATCTCAATATCAGATACATCTCAGTAATAACTTAAATAAGTTTACTAGTCAAGCCCAGACTGTAGTGACTTAATATGTGGCAAAAAAATATATATATATACAGTATATATACATATAATAATATATGGGCGGTCAATATAGTGACAATAGTGACGGGTATAATTTTCTCGTGCACCAAGGGTATACTTTATATCGAGGTCTGTATCTATCTTGTTGGCGACTACTTTGACACTCTTGAATTCAGAAATCTGCCATTCCTTGAGTGCGATGTTTCTTTTCCCTGTCGAAGATAACTCACTTAGACTAATTTAATGCGCAAGTCGAGATAAAGGATCGAAGTAAAAGTGGCTCATGCAAGCTTTACGTGTACTTGTCCTTTCATCACAGATTGGAGAAATATGTACAGACTACAGACAACAAATGAGAGACTTCTAAAATCTCTAAAAATCACTGTTTTTTGTTTTTTAGAATAGTCTAGCCTCTACGGTCATTCGCGTATATCAGAATGAGTAGGCCTTGTCTACGCGTATTTTTCTGTACCGTCCATGAACCGGAAAAGTTTCTTTTCCCTTTGTCCTCACTATATCACTCTATGCGAGCATGGGCAGTCAGTATCAAGGTTCTTAACCATGTCTGTGTGCACAGATGTTTGCCGTGAGGGTATACGTACTGATTGTTATGATGTTAGCACTTTAGGAATTTGAAATCTCAGAGGCGAGCGTTTTACAGACAAGGAATCGGTTTAAAAAAAAAAAAACTTGTCCTCAGAAACGCAAGGGAAGATTCGATGGAAGGGGTATAGAAGGGATAGTGATTTTTGCTTGCACCACATGCTTAACACTATTATATCTATTATCGATAGGTAGCACTGGACCATAGCAGAATGATCTTTTCGTTGGGGCTGCTGAAGCTGACACGCAATGGCCTCAGAAGAGCATTCTATGCTTCATTAAACTGTGGCCCGCACGTAGTGTAGCACGCATATTTAACAGGCCTGCGAGACTTCTGAGGTCTTGGGTGTGGCCGCACTGCAAACCTTGGTGCAAAGAATCTAAATCTAGATCTACATTGTTCATGCTAACGCCCACAACGCCACGATAATAGGTACCTCAATAAAATTTTTACTTCGTTCACAAACATTAGTTTTATTTTACTGCCACGAATATTATTCTATTTTGTCATTACTCAGGTGAACCTCAGAAAGCATGCATGCATTTTTTTTTCACACACAAAGGCATACTTATACTTATCGAAAGTTGACTGTAAAATATCGTGTATTATAATATAAGTTTAATTTTTGTTGTTGTTGTTGTTGTTAAATCGAACTTTATTTACCCTGAATGAATATAGTGTAAAGAGAAATATACCCCCTTCCATGTTTACATGGACAATGTGAAAGCTGGAAATATATTAGGAAATACCAGTGCATGTTACTAGAGTTACTCACGCCGAGCTGTTGTCATGCCGACCAAAGCGACAAGTAAGATGAGGGACAGTTTCATTTTGGTCAAGTTCTTTCAGTCGTGAGAGATTCCTTGGTTCAGACTGATGTATGGCAATAAGAAATAATGTGTTTTAAAGGACTACAGAACAAGGCGTGCCAGCGTTGTCACGCTGCTGTCAGAGGCGCGGATGACAAGAGGGTCATTCCTACGATAACGGCTCACTTCACGATCCAGCTATCTCCTCATCTGATGGAGCCGCCAGAGCTGAAAGTTACAGTGTGTTTTTTTGAAAAGGTTTATGTGTGGGGTTATACAGTGGAGTCTCGACACGAAAAAGGGTACTTATCTAATGATAATACGTGAACCTTTTTACTAAGCATTAATTTCACATTCATACATTCACCAGTATTCTATCGGTTCATTATTCAGGTAGACTCAAATAATAAATGCATCTTATTAAAATGTAGGCTTATGCTGTACTTTTTCTTTGTACTAAGGGCATGATCCTTAATATTGAGGTTCCACCGTAAGAAATAATGAGCGCCGGTTTCTGCAGATTAATTTCCCCAGCGTTTAAACACACATGCTATTTATGGACTCATATCTTTACAAATTATATTCAAATTCCTATTTCGGTCGTGGTTTGGCAGGTGGATAAATGCATGCATTTTTATGACTTTAGAACCACTATGTATTTTGTTTTCCTTAGTTACGAGAATAGTTTCGGTCCCATGCAAATTTACAGATTAAAGCAGTTGCCTTTCTCCCATCTCCTGGTCCATACACCCCTGGACAGGCGTAGTCCTTAAATGTAAGTCAGGACGTAAAAGAGCTGCCTGGGCTAAGGAAAAAAAAATCGGTTCATTCTTAGAATGAGAAGATGTAGAACTATCGCCATTAAAAAAAAAAAAAAATCCTCAAATTAGATTAGAGAGTCACATAGGCAAAACAGAGCGGCCCGAATGCACCTGCCTGCAGAACCAGCAGCCACCCCTTGCATGTTCAGTGGACTTGTCTGGACTCTCAGACTTCCCGAGAACAGATTTGGCGCCAGGCACTTGACATCAGTCCCAGGCTGTGGGGGACCTTTTTGGCCTTGCAGAAGGCCATCAGCTTTACCAGCAAAGCAAAGATGATAGAGAAAGCAGAAGAAGTAATAGAAGAGAAGAGGATGGAAACGTACGACTAGAAAGGTTGATCGTTTTTTCTTCTTTCGGCCCTGTAAATGAAATGTTACAAATTCTATCGTGTTTTGTTTTTTTTACACGAGGTTAAAGTACTTCCATTATCCTATTCTATAGGGAAGAAAAAGAGGTGTCAACGCCCAGAAATTTTCATAAATCTCTTTCAAAGATAGTTACCTTGCTTTCTTACTAAGCCCCCAATTTTTCATTAGGCTGGTTTCGACCGCGTATTAATATATACATTATTTTCATATTTATAAGGCTCAAAGTTTACCTGAAATTTTAAGATTGGATGCTTTATGTAGATTACGGGTCCTCTTACATATTTCTACACCCTGACATTGGCTGGCAGGGCCCCAAACTAGAGGGATATTATATATTAGCAGATTAATAGGTTTGTGTGCAATCAGTGATTTGAATTATCAATAGGTGCCAGAAACCGAAATGTTGATGAGGTATAAAGTAATAATTATATATAATTATGTATCTGGAATACTGAGATCTGAAAGGCATAGATCAAGACTGCAGGCGACTGAGACTTTCCCCTCGATTCATTAATTATTGAATCTACTTATTTGCATGAGCAAGGTTGCTGTGTGGTTTCATGAGACCCAATTTGAATACCATTATCAGAGTGAAAAAAAAAGTTGTTTTCAAAGAACGGAAAAATTCCGGATTTCAATCGCTTCACTATTCTAGCTTACACACTAGTGAGAATGCACATTTGCTGCCATTCACAGTGCCATTTTCAATTTTCTACCGCTCAGAAACAGTTCTGTACATGTCAGACATTGTGAGATGATCGGCATTTTGAATAGATAATGAGGTCAGAAATAAAGTGCTGAACTCCGGTCCACTTCACTGGGGGAAAAAAAAAGTGTTATCGTTCAAATAGGTTGGTAGTATTTTTATTTTGTTTTATCATTAATATTATTATTATTATGTTGTAACATCTTCTATCAGTCATGAGAAATGTTGAAAAGACGATAAGAAAACAGCTTGGTCATGCCATGAACGAATAACAAAACGTGTCGACTTTTAGTCTTCAACACTATTTGTTCAACAGTCTACATTTCACTGTATGAGAGTAGACGTTAAAATGATGACGCACGGAAGACAATAACTTGCATGCGAGACAAAGAATGACGAGAATTGAAATTTATTAGGCAAGAATTTTAGTTCCTTTCCTTCTTTCTTTCTTTCTTTCTTTCTTTCTCGCTTTTTGTCTTTTTCCTATCTCTCCTTCCATCCTACTTTTTAATAAAATTTCGTTCTTCTCCAACATTTCTAGACTCTATTGAGATATTACAGTATTGTAATTTATGCACTGTATTGAATTTATTCTACCGGCCTAGAGCATGATAAAGACTGAAGTGAAATTTAATGATTCTTCACCTTCAGTGGTCATACTTTAACAAAATCGACTGTAGTACTGTTCACAAAGCAATAGCTTAGCGTGAACTGATCTCATGATACTCTTAAGATCTTCATCTCATTATTTGCTACGCCAGTGCTAAGATGCTTCGCACAACGTGCCCTACCCAAATACCATAAAATAACAAGACAGGACACTTAACGCAATCACTCTATTTCTTTTTTTCTTAAAAGTGTCCAGGCCCTGGTTTTGGCGCCCCTTAACGGAGGAAGGTATACAGCCCAGCTATGACTAAGCGAACAAGCCTGGTCGTGGAAATTAACTCTACGGGTATTCTAGGCTCGTAATTATTACTGGCCTATTCTCTGATCATAATGTAGAAGTCTCAGACTTATTACATCATTTTCCTTTTAATTTTAGTTCATTTTGACAGACTAATTTACAAAACAAAACATGACAACATTGGTCATCATTATTATCAACATCATGTTCTTACTGCTGAAGTCAGTACTGTAACAAGCAACTCACGAACATGACTTAGACGGTTCTGTTATCAATAACATCATTGGAGTAAGGTAAGCCAAACTTTATACTCTTTGCTCTACCTACATTTTTTTTCCTCATAACGCAGTTCAGACATTTAGTCAGATGACTTGTTTAGATCAGTTCAGCTCTATGATTTCCAGTTCCCTATGCCTCTGACTCCATGATTTTCGGTTCCCTATGTCCTTCACTCCATGATTTTCAATTCCATATGCCTTTGGCTCCATGATTTTCGATTCCTAATGCCCATGACTCCCATTATTTTCAATTCCCTATGCCAAATAATTTTCTTTCAATGGAATGAGCACAGCCGACATTGCCTTCACCACATCCAGTGAATGATTTGTCCGTACTTGCTAACCATAGAAAACGTAACCACTGAAGTGTAGATAAGACAGTTTGCTGTGAATTTTTAAACTTTCAAGAGTAGGCCTAGGCCAGTGAGACCTACTTATTTTTATTATTGCACTGCACTTCCCACCAAACAAAACCTAGATTTCATTGCCTGGCCTCTGTAGAGCTGACCTCACACTTTGGACTTGTTAGCAATGAGGTAATTAAGTTTATGTCTAACAGCTGTTTTGTACGCTTAAATGCGTTATTACTAGATCTAGATGTATATTGTTAGGGAACAATGCATAAATAGGTCCACCCGTAAACATTATAAATATGAGAAAATTTGGGTCAAACTCTGAGGTTTCTTGCACAAACGTGTCCCATTAACCGTTAACAAATTACTATGTATGCACTTTCATGTGTGGGTAGACTGAGCATCAAGATACATCTGTCTGATTTTATCTGGGTATGTTAGAATAGTTCACAATACTGTAATTACAGAGAAGAGAAAAGTTCTGTCTTTTCTCTAGGTGACCTGACGTTTGCCTGACAGGACACTGGGTCAAGGGACGTTTGGCTGATTAGATGTATTAACAAATACTGTACACTTTTTTCTTTTTTTTGTTCGTTGCTGTTTTACTTGTGGACAGTGTCTGGTAGAACTCATGATTGGTGAATGCCGATTGGTAGGAATAAGGGGTGTCAGGAATACAGAATGCAACTGATATTGGCGTTGCAAACCAACTGAATTCTATATAAAAGCATTTCTAAACCATTCCGCATTTTATTCAGTATGAGAACTGTTCCACTTGGTTTATCCCTATGCCAATAACAGTCTTTTCGTTTGCTACTGGTTTTGTTTTCAGAAGATATGTTAAAGTCTGCTTCGTTTTTGTTGAGAACTAAAGTGTGGCAACACAGTGGAACCTCCTGACCTCGAATTCTTCACTATCCCATTGCAAATGCTCAGTCTTGCTATAATAATATTAATATAGTGGACTTCAGATAGGAGGGGATAATCAGGCCAACAGAATTTGACTGTGGTATCTTAGGTCTCATTAAAATTCAGGTCAAACTTTAAGACCTAATTTTCAAAAAATGAGAAGTAATAATTAACAATGCCAGTGTTAGCTACCTTGAACATGCGTTATAATAGCAAAAACAAAAATTTCAAATTAAGCCATTTGAAGTGAGATACAATATTTCCAAGGACGTTGTAAATGATGTCTACTGTGGTATATTTAGTTCCCAACCTGAAATTTTCAAGGCAGTCCACTGAAAATTAAAGATTTTGAGGTTTTAATATTCTGTTGTTGTTACTATGTGCACAAAATCATGACACATCATGAGATGTAGTGAGAACATAATGATAAAAGTTGTGTTGGTAGGATCTACACTTTACAGTTACTGTTATCCTATCTCCATTTCATATATTTATACTTTCAGTGTAGTTTAACAACCTAGAAAAAAATAGAAAATAAGTCAATTCTAAAATTCCTTGTTCACGGAACATAAATATAAAAAAATAAATTGTTCGCCTTATGTGTCTGTCAGCCTTTCGCCTAGTTGGCCAGTGTTCATCTGCCAATCCTCCTCCGGGCCAAATGTCCATCACATGAACTTTTCCTCATGTTTTTCTACAAGCATTCAGTCAACAAAACAGCAAACCAAACAGATGAATATTAAAATATTTTATTTGCATGACAATAGAAATGTTGAACATAAAAATAAGTTCAGGTACACATACATTGGAAAGCAAGGAAATGCTGAGGTGCTTGACAATGACACATTCATTCTCCACACTGTGGCAAGACTGTGTAATGCTTGTCACTTGCACAGTCTTTTATAAACTGCTGTGTTTGCATATTCTTTTCCTATGCACAGACAACTGTAGTGTTAGATGTAAGATATCACTAAGTCCTTTGTCCAATAACTACAGCATAAATGATGTGACAATTTAAATAATCCGTTGATTCACTGTGACCTGAAAAATATTCAAATATCCAAACCATATCAATAGGTCAGTGTTACACAAAGAAATCCTGGAATGACAAAAACATACTGGACATGGCAATTTCAAAGGATTTGAGATTTCACTCTTCCTCATTTAATTCAGTAAAAGCTAATAACTCTAAATCTCACATATTCAGAATTCTTTATCTACTTATTGCAAAGTTCCAGCCCCTCCCTCTAAATTTCTATATTGATTTTACATCACACATCTAAATTTCTGAGCCAGTGAAAATATCCCCCATATATTCACCGGCTTGCCTTTTCCCAATATGCCAACATTTAAAAGGGCACAAAATGCAGAAGCTTGTGATTGTGGCTGTGCGCCTATTTTTGCACAGATATGAAGTGATGAGCTTGACAAGACAGTGTATTTAAAAAATCACTAAAGATTTGTGCTCAAGGCTCACTGTACATTTTCTCCCTACCTCTCATGTACATTATCTCTAGCTCTAACAGGACAGACCCACAAAAAAGGCTAATACAATAGCACTTGGTCTATTCACTCACATGGGTAACAGCAGCTGAGAAACCAAGCTGCTGCCTTGTCCCAAACTCACACTTACCACATGTGAACATGTGTGAATTTAGTAGTCATAGTGCTTCAAATGTTCATGTGCTGTCCTGTCATATATTATACTTGGCCCGTGTACCACAGTTGTGATCTGGGTTCATCCCATTAAACTTGTTAAACCACAATAATTAATAAATCAAGAATGATAAAACAATAAAATCATACACCCCCAACCCCTTAATCCTCATTCATCAAGAATTCCTCCATATGAGTGACATTAAATTCATGTCTCTCATTCACAGATAAACCTGTTTACCTTCTCACACTGACAACATTTTCAAGAAATTAGAAAACATGCAATTTTAACTCACTGAAAACTGCCTAGTTTTCAAATGACATGACATTACCCTAATAAAAACCATACAATTTCCAAGAAGAGCATGTGACATAAAACATTAGAGAGTTGGACTGACATAATGAATGTGCAAGGCATTCTATTACATACTTAGTTTTCAGCCTGATACCACGAAGATGACTTCATAGCATGCTGTTAGTCCACAGCAGGTGCTTGGTAGAGCACATGTATATGTCTTCAGTGAGTTAAAACAATACAAAGAAATCACTATAGAATAAAGTTCAGTAACATCTCCTTGTGCATTTGCACTCTCATTCTGTTGCAAACAGGGGTGGAGTAGCATGGGGGTAGGACCCTTCTATGACAGGCAAAAAAAAAATATGATATAATGAGACCCAAAGGTCTTCTAAACCACTCGAACTGTTTGGATCCTTATGAGTGCAGGACCCTCGGCAATTACTCCATTCTTAATCCCGCCCTGATTGCAGTGAGAACAAATTATCATGTACATGGAAGAACAGAAATCACACCACATCTGTCCTTGGACGTTCTCCTACAAAAATTGCTGTACAACCTTTGTTCATGGCATCAGGTCTGTTAATACTGGTATCCATAATGCAAATTACCATGATTAAAGGATCTGGAAGATAAAAGAAAAGAATATATGTTTTTAACTCTTTCAATTAAGAAAAATTAGGGGAGCACTTCAGTGATTTTGTGCATATGTTGAAGTCAGAGTACATAGAATTTCATGTAAACCTTCTCTAAACAGGCACATAGTTCTTTTTCATGCCTATGGTACGAGAACTTGTCTGAGAATACTTTGTTATGTGTATTGCAAATCACAAGCACAATATGTTTTTAGATGTAAATGTAGAATACTGTAATGATTTGAGCTGATGGTGATATCTTTCATGCAGAAGCCAGAATAAACTTCTAACAAAATTCATATCATAGGGTTATTCATCCCCATCAGCCACCTTTGTTTTGATCATTAACAAACCACTAAGCCATTGATATGAACATGTCTAAAAAAATGAAAAATTGAAGAAAATCAATTTGAAATTCATTACTCTCAGGTCATGTCACACACTTAATGCAGTAGCATATTACATTTTCTCGTAAGGATCTGATTTTCGTGGAAAGTCAAAAAAGGCTTTTCTGAGGAGCTAATTTTCCTGAGCCCTGCATGAAAGTTTTCTCATGAGTGTATGTGCACAAAAGTCTACAGCAATCTGAAGTGAAATTTCAGGATGGCCAAGCTGGCAGCTTTGCTGCATGCTACTGAACTACCATACTGTAATAATCACTAAATAATGAGGACAGTATCTTGAAGTAACCGCATTTGTGTTTACTTGCAGGTTACTGTCCCTATAGAAATTATTTACTAACAGTAAGTTCTTTAAACATTTTTTTAATAGAAGCCTAGCAAGATATAATTTGTGCAAGTCGACTGAACACAGGAAATTCACGAAACTTACATCTTGGCAGAAAACAAGAATTCCACTTTTACTAAGTTTTACAGTATGTTATTAAAAAATTAATGTGTTCAAGGATTTCCACCCCACTTTTTGTTCTTTTTTTTTTGAAGCCCAAGGCACTAAATGTTTGTGACTACAAAATGTTCACACTTAACAACCCAGACTAATAGGTGTGACTCTGACTCTAAAATCATACCTGGTGTTTAAGTTCTCAAATTCTGCAGCCCTGTCATCCACTTGTCTGTCCATGGCATAACCAAACGGCTGTTGCTGCTGCTGGTGGCCATACAATCCAGCATCCCTCTCCTCTGCCCAGTGGGCACTCTCCTGCTGCTGCCCAGCTCCAGTATTCCTCCTCTTCCCAAAGCTTGAACTACCATAGCTATCCTGAAATCCGGCCACGTCTGCATTTCTTTTGTAGGCATAGCCCGCCCCCATCATGCCTGGGAAATTTGAAGGAATAATAATATGACTTCAAACATGTTGTGACAGAGAGAAGTATATGATTTACTGGAATATGTGTGTGATGGCATGGAAAACAGGGCAGAGATACAAACAGCATTGTGGAGAAAAAGGCAAATTTTGGGTTGCAGTAAACTTTTATGCGATTTTAGATTTTTTTACACTGATGTTTTTGTCCATTTTCGGATCCTTGGATGAAGTCCTCTAGATGAATTCACATGGATGCCAATGCCAGACCAAAGAAAATCCTGAAATTTGTTTGAGCGCACAGCGTATCGACATTTGCGACAGAAGCCAACCCAACCGTTGTGCTTTTAATTCTGAATCATTTTCCACAATTATAAGGCACTAAAGTAAACATTAAAACCAAACAAAGTTTAAAGGAAAGTCAGTTTCAGAACTATGACTCCATAACCTAAATTTTTTCTGCACAGATAAAGTATATATTAATAAATATACCTACACAGAGCAAGAAGTAGCCATAGTCAGGGGTGGGAGGGAACTGCAAATTGTCACTTAAGATAAAAATCTAATCCTTCATTTCACAATTACACTTTAGAATACATCACTGTGAAATATAAACAAGGTGTAGACTACATTATGTTACCATCTCTTTACCCATAACGCACATTTGTCATCTCTTATTTGGTCCTGATAAAATAAGCACAAATGATAATGTTAGGCTTGCATAGTTCAGACTAAGCTGGATTCAATGGTTCACGCCAAGTTCATCAAAAAAGCTGTTGAAGGCTTGGCTGCATTCCCTTTATCTTTAATGTCCTTAAAACTCGCCGGAATCCTACTGTTACGGTAACAGTTACAATGTGACAATTCCTTGAAGCATGGAACGTAGATGCCTTCTTTCCCGGTGTGCCGTAGTTTATTATTGCACAGTGTGCACCAAGCGTATCCATCTTCTTTCAGCTTACGGATGTAATCAGATTTATAATAATAAATTATAATCTATAGAAAGCAATGGATTCCAAGTAGGACTGTTCATTTTACATCACTGTCTTTTCTTGAATGATGACCGAGCGCACTGTTTACACTTTCCACGAGTTCGACTGCTAAATATAGCACCGGTGTTCCTCTGACCTCATTAGAGGCGTCTGCGCGCGCATTCAGGAAGTTTGTAAAATATCTAATTCCGGCTCTCGTGCTATTCGTCCTTTGCGTATTTCATTTTCATGAATGTTATCCGGATAACGCTGGATTTTTTTTTTTGCCGCCGCTCAAAACGCCAAAATATCCGGATTTTCTTTCCCGCTGCTAAAAACGCCAAAAATTCCGGATTTATCCGGAAAATTGGCATCCCTGAATTCAACCATAAAATATGCTTTTTTCTTTAATTTTGTGAGGAGATCTGATTTCCCGATCTATAATTTTCACATATGCTAGACTGCATGAACAGATTAAAATTCATTTTTGTACTGGCCATTTTTGTCCGCCTTTTTTATGAAATGTGCAACAAGAACAACACCACCAAGTTATATATGGGTCAGTGCCAAAAAGCTCCCTTTTTTCAAGATACCATCTTGTAATCCTATTATCTCAGTTAATTTTCATCTGGTATGTGTTTTCTTTGTCTATGATTGTTTCAAATTCATGCAATAAATAGCATGAACAAGACGATTACTGTTTTGTTCCACTTGTTTTTTTTTCAAAATTTGAATGTGTTTTTCTGATTTGACTGATTTATTACATGTTTTAATTAAATAGACATCTGGAATCGGACTTTAGGAACTTTAATTTTTCATTTTGTCTCGGACATCACTGTGACTACAAAACCAAACCAACTGTTAAAGTAAATTGTATGTTATTAAGTGCACTAGTGATATATCTGGCTTACTTTTATGATTTTTATACTCATATTACAGGTGGAATTCACATTTCTTAACTATTAGTGACTTAATTAACACTTCTGTCATCTCAGTAGCGCCTGAAACTTTGTATTCTCTACAAAATGTATGGAACTTGAAATAAAAATGGTTGTGTCAAAGAATGTCTCTTTTTTTCTTTCATATATGTTGTCCACTTTTCAGCCCCTTTGTCCTATTTTATATACAGCTTTTGGCACTGACCCATATCATGGATGGATAGATCTTTTCAGCATCCTTTGTAATGAAACCAAGCGCACATATCTCAATTTTCACAATAACAATTGCGCATCCAATAAATGGGGGATTCCCGCGAACTTTTCTCGGCAAGAAGCATGAGTTTCTCACGCCAACTTTGCTGTGATTTCTTTCTGTCTCTTGTCTATTTATTCTATTTTCGTTCTTGTTTTCTGTTTTGATGTTGAAGTAGATATCAATGTGACCCAAGATCTTAACCATTCAATTACCTTTAATTTGATAGGCAGACTATTTCTGTATGTTCAATAGTCTCCAAGTTCGATGCATTCATATGTGTGTGAAAAAAATTTAGCGTACAGGGTATTGATGAAAACTAGCTAAAATCTCTTTTTCCATCAACCAAGCAATATAAATGAAATGCTCCGCCCACAATGGCCGCAACACATGTGATAATGCTGCATATGTCAATGTCTATGATGGGTTAACAACTCTTTACACAATTTAAAATGCGATGCAAACTAGATTTCTCAAAACTGGGATTCTGGGGGTGACCTCGTTAAAACTGCCATATTTCAGTCATTTTCAAAGATATTTCGAAAATTTGTTCTCCATTCTCAGCAATGAACTCCTTTTCTAATGATTCCAAATATTCCATATCATAAAACTGCACTTGTGTCCTGTTTTCCCATGTCTCCACACACGGGCTAACATATTAGACATGTACATAAACTGAAAACTCAATAATTCATATTTATGAAAACAATACCAGTAGAAGTCAGACAACTGAAACCGGTTAATCAAAAACACACTTGAACTAAAAAAGTTGGAAGTCCTACCATGTTACTTATATATTCTTTGTAAGTTCACTCTGCACATTAAGGTAGGTATTCAGTAGGATGTCAATGCATCCAGTGGCATAATTCTTTATGCTGTTCATAAAATGCTCATCCCTTTACCTGAAACCAATGGTAGGCTACCGATCAAAACTCTCCTCCTCCAAACAATGCTAAAACACATGTCCCCTCTCTCCTTTTCCCTACAGTACATTTTCACCCTCTAAAGATCACTATGCGGATATTTTAATTGGATACGGCAGTGATCATTATGGCATATGAAGCGTACCAACTTCTAACTTTTTCTGTCTCCTGTTGGACTGCTATAATTGCAACAGGCACTACCTGAAATATGGTTAATCTGAAATAAATTGCTCAGACCCTTCATTTTTGGCTTAACTGACTTCCAATATATTTTGCTTAGAGTATCGGTATTTTATAAAGCTGAGAAAAAGGCTAAAAGATAAGTGTGTTGTTGTCCACATATTATATTCTAACAGAACATATTCATTTTCAGTAAATTTTATCCCGACAAATGAGCGATTTACCCTCAACAAATAAATAAAACTCTTGTCTTGAGTTGACAATTCTGAGGTTAAAAACAGAAAAAAAGAGATGAGACTAGCCCTTTAAAGAAACATAAACTTCAATCCTCTGACTCACCTAAGCTATCAACTTCTGCACCTCTGTCTCTTGAGCGACTACGGTTGCCATGATGTCGATCTCGACTTGTCTCTGCTGGTCTCCTACTGTGCTCTGCAGCCAACTGGGCCATGCTGTACTGCCCTGAAAACCAAATTGGCACAGGATGAGAATTGAGCCTGTCACTAAAAGGACATTTGTAGAATTTTTGATGACCTCCCAGGACAACTGATGGTTTCTTAACTTATTCCAAGATCACGAACTAATTCTGTGTGAAAAACTATTAACTTCAAAGATAAGAAAAAAGGAAACAGCTAACAAAAAGGGAGGATAGCAAAAATTTGTGACTGGAAGAGACAAATATCTAAAATTTCATGTTTGGCACAATAAACAGAATCAGGGCCACAGGTCATCTATGTCAGACTTCAGGCATTTTTTAATAAGGGCACCATATGTTTATGTGGTCAGTCAATGTTGACATGTTAAAACAATTACATGAAACAGTATTTTCATGCCAAATTGCTGCTGCAATAAGACATGCTCTTTTTTGCTTCGCCGTAAGAGTGATTTGTCCACATTTATTCCGAAGTGTGAGAAATTATTTCGGCATCTTCAAAGCACAGTGATGACATTATGTTTTGTGGTTATAATTCATTTGATGATTTTTTCTGTTTGCTCATTCCTGTCACCCTCCCGCAATAAATAATCATTAATGAGTGGATGATATAAATCCAACCACATTATCTCAAGAGTCGTCCTGTGTGCTATAATCAAACATAGTTTGCTATACCTGTGTCATCCTAATATCACCAAAATGAAAATGTTCATGTGCGCTAACACTGTCAATCACCCCAAACTCTCTGGCCATGCCTACCTGCTCTTCCTCCTTCCCTAGCCAACCCCACTCCACCAGCTCCTCTCCTAGCCTGCTCCACAGCCATCTGGGTTTGATTCAACATGGTCAGCTGATTCTTGATAGCCATGCTCAACTGACTCTGCAGCAACATCATCTCCTTTGTGGCTAGGTCAGCATTCACGTCAGTCGCTAAAGCATAAAATACACATACTGATGCCTATAATCTCATCACCAACCACATGTGGAAGTCTAATATTTTTATATCAAGCACAAAAACATTCAACTTTAACTACATACAGATAAAAAAATCAGATGTCTCAAAATTTGCAGGGATATGCTTGCATCAAAGCAGGCATATATGGCAGCATCAACTAGTTATGCACTATTAACACCAAGCTGTATAGGTTGGTGCCATGTTAACTATATAATGGGCAGGGAGGGTCAATTCACATGATTCTCATTTCAGTAGAAGTGTCTTTCATGTTACAGAGGTTAAACTTCAGTAATGGGGCACTAATAAATAAAAAAAAAAATTTCTTCTTTCTTAACTCACTGGAGACTAACGACGTGTATACACGTCGTCCGACATTATTCGCTTGGAGACTGACGACGTGTATGCACGTCGTCCGCCATTATTCGCTTGATGACTGACGACGTGTATACATGTCCTACAGAATTAATTATCTGTAAGCAAATCCAGTCCTTGTGTTTGCTCGTAAATATTGTACAACTGTTCTGTGAGTATGTTTACACAATTTTCTTGCGTATTTCGTCACTTCCCGTTTGGAGAACGCGAAGCATTTTTCGAAATTCAAACCGATCGTTTTATCCCAAAATGTCGACGGCAGCTCAGATCAGGAAGAGAAGTGGTAGAAGAGTTCATTGCAGATGGCTCTGACATTGAGTCTACGACTCAGAACTTGAGGATTTGAATAATCATGATGAGGACAGTGATTCTGAACTTTCCTTTGTACCCTTACGACCTGCAGTAAGGCAAAACAAGCGAGGTGGTCCATCTACATCTGCATTTTATATAGGTCACAAAATTAATTTTCCAGAAAAAACTACGGTATGCATCAAAAATCTGATTTCATATTTTGTTAGAACTCATGTTTATCTTATTATGTGCAAAAAATCATATAAAAGTATCAACTTTTACACATGCTGTGATGTTTTGAAAACAGCCCAAAATCCTCAGTCCCAGTGGGGTGGCAGCCATTTTTTAGATCAGTCCCAGCAGTACTGACTGCCAGAAATAGGTCAGTCTCCAGTGAGTTAATTCCACAACCTGCTTTTAAATTTAATTTATAGATACTGGCAGAAACAAAAGCAGAACATTCATTGCACTTCAAAGCCATGTCATTCCAGTTCATCTTCTAAAAAATACATTATGTGTACTTTACAAACCTGATGTCCCAAATCCAGATCTCATCATCCTGTCATCAAATCCAGGATTTCTTCTGCCAAATCCACCACCTGACCCAAGACGGTNGACTGTTTTATTGGAATAGTAGGGTATCGTATGATTTAATACGGTCTGTAGGACGGTTCAGTCTTCCTTTAAATTTAATTTATAGATACTGGCAGAAACAAAAGCAGAACATTCATTGCACTACAAAGCCATGTCATTCCAGCTCATCTTCTAAAAAATACATTATGTGTACTTTACAAACCTGATGTCCCAAATCCAGATCTTATCATCCTGTCATCAAATCCAGGATTTCTTCTGCCAAATCCACCACCTGACCCAAGACGGTTTCTGCCACCTACACCTCCACCTCGTCTCGCATTGTTATCTCTATCATTTCTTCTCTTTGCATCATGGGCTGCCCCTGGACCCCCACTTCTGTTTCCTCTGTTGCGATCCTGTCGATTTCTGTGATTCCTGTGACCCCTGCCATCTCCTCCATCTCTAGACATTCTCCTTTGGTCTGACCTACTGCCACGAGGACCTTCAGCAACTGGAACATCTGACTTCTTAACTGAATCTACTAGTCTTTTCCTTTCCTGAAAATAAGTTTAGGGTAAAATTTGAAACAGATCATGAATTGGGTGTGCTTTCTATTCTAACAACATTTATCAAACACCAGTAGGAGTGCTTTTGATCACTGCCACCAAATCAGCGAGCAGCCTGGCTCATTCTGTTCTATATCAGACTATGCCATTCGCTCATCTTATTAAGTTACGGTCACTGTGACTGTTTCATTGTCTTGTATCATTATACACTTTGACCATAGACATACACTCCTGAGCCCTATTTAATAACATACGACTGCTTTATTAGACATGCTGTAGGAAACTGCTGGAAAGATCAAGAAGAGACACTAAAATGTGAAGAAATTGTAATGAATAAATACATGAATGACAACAAACATTACCCAACCCTTAGCTGTCCACACACCCACCTATCATAAGTTATCTAAAAGAGCCTTTACACATGGGAACATTTGCTTTGACTCTAAAGTCTCCCGTTAATCTTGTCCTTCTTACACCAAACAACATCCAGAAACAGATGTCAAAGACATCGATAAAAATAATTCTCCTTCTCTCTTATGGAGTAGAATGAAATGTGATAATAGTGATAAGTCATCACTGCTGCCATTTTACAGAAAAAGGTCATTTACATCAACTTATTCACATTCACCTTTTTTTTACCACTGTATAAAGTTTCTTATTCTCTAGCTTTCCATCTGGCTTATTCTCTCATAACTTTCATAATTTTTGAACCATCTGCACTATTGAATAACCAATGCTGGATAGTATAAAGTGACAACAAGTTTCATCTACTGTAAAACTGTGATTCTGCCGCAGACAGTCTTTTCCCACAGAACTGCCAACTGACATAGTCATCTCACCTGGCCTCCTGCAAAACCACCTCTCCGTCCATAGTTCCCCCTGTTGCGAGCTCTTTTCTTGAGTTCCTGAACCTTGCGGGCAGTAGCCTGTTCATAAAGAAGGAAGCTATGATTAACTTTCACTTTCATTTTATATCCTGCATCAGTACTTCATGACTAGCTAGTTAGTTGTTTTTCTACCTTTCCACTGCAACATTAGACACAATGTTTTAACTAAACTCAAGCTTTATTTTTTGTCGCTTGGTTAGCATTTGCTGCCAATTCAAGAGCTATTCACAGAAACACTATCAAAAAAATGATATACAACTGCTTTGATGATCCCCAGTGAAATTCACATTCACTTGAAACAGCAATGCTATGTGATCACTGTGTCTCAAATCCAGGTGCGAAGAGAAGGACTCTATGAGAAGTGTGGCCATAACCTGGTACTGCGAGATACACATAAAGAATACACTAATTCTCTCAGTTTTATTTTAATCTGGTATTACTAAAAAGCGCATCTATGATTTACAGGACAAAATATTAATAAATTAAGACATACAAATCATGTTAATCATATAATGCAGAAATAAAACATTTGTCAATGCAGTATTCAGTTTGATCAAGCAATCCTCACCACCCACAATCTATAATACTGTTTATTCTAAATATTCATCATGCTAGACTAACCAAAAGTAAATAATAATATATATGGAAAAGTTATCATTTCCCTTTAGGAAAGAAATAGCCATGTCACAGTGGACGTAATGCAGAAAACATGGTGTGCAACTTCCAACCATTAATGCACTGGAATTTTTATGCAAAGCCCCACAGAAAATGAGCTAAATGGTGCATTTTTCTTCATTAAGCTTGACAATATTAGAACAACTGTTAGTTGTGAGCGCACCTATTGTCAGACAACAGATTTCACCCAGGTCTCTTAGACAACTCTATGCATTTCATACAGAGGACACTTTGATGTAAATGAAGTTGGGCATCATGTTTTCTGCATTACAAATCACTGGGAAAGAGCCATGTTTCCATTTAAAAATGAATACTGAAGTTTGTACCTTATCATCACCAGATTTTCCAGGTGCTGGGCTCTTCTTTGATGGCTCCTTGGCATCATCTGTCTTAGCTTCACTTTTTTGTGCATCCTTTTGGATTTTCTCTTTCTCATTAGGTTTGCTTTCAGACTGTGTTCTCTCTGACTCAGAATTGCCATCGGATTCTTTCCAAGGCTCTCCTTTCTTGGTCTCTTCCTTCTTCCTGCTATCTGACTCTGTTTTCTCATGACTTTGGGAACTTAATTCTGCACTTTCACTTGTTTTCTTTCTCTCTGTTGGAAAATGTAAATTGGATGAAAACATGGCATATTTTTACTATCTGTCTTTACAAATAAAATCAAAGCCCCGAGATCTTAAACCTATCAAAATTTCCTGAGCCTTTCTGCAATGGCCAAAATCTTCCAAGAAATTTATGTAAAGTTCAGTGTCTAGAATCCCTTCAAAGTCAGTGGAATTTCTGAAAAAAAGTTTTGTGCATCTCTTTGCAAAATGCTGAGACTCTCCCAAGTATTTGGATTACACTAAGGGACAAGGTAGGGATAGAGCTAGGGTTTAAGAAAAAGAAGCACCCTTTAGCGCTGACAGTATCTAGATACTTTCTTTTCCCTAGCCCTGCCCCTAACTCTAACCCAAGCACATTCTGGGAAGGTCCCAAGATTTTGTTGGTCTTGCATAGGTAAAAAATGAGACTTACTCTCTAGGGGATGGAGTTCAAGGATGTTCCCTCCAAGCTCCACCTTAGCAAAAGCTTTCAAGCAAGGCACCACAGCATTCCTGTTGTTCAAGACAAGCCGAGCCGTACTAGGAAGTAACATGAAAAAAAAAATGAGTGGACAAAAACATCACCATTCAGAAATAACAAATGGAAACACCCACCAATAAAGGACATGATGCTTCAAAAGCTTCATAAAGTTTTGAGGGTGCACGCTAGCAACAGATTAAGAAACACGTTTCAATAGCCAAGGGAAAGAGAGGTCAAAACATGTCAATAGCTCATGGAATTGTTGAAGACCATGTGTTTCTGTAGTCAGTGGAAGCCTCAGGGCATATCTACCTTGCATGGATCAAGACCAAATGGGCCAGAATCCACAGTTTTAGTGGAGATGCCCAAGAAAAAACAAATGCATTGGATCGCTTTCTATTCTTTTTATCCTTATCAATGATAAGAAATCAGAAATAAAAAAGCTACAAGAAATAACCCTAATTCAAAGATAGAGAACATTAAGCTCTATCCAAAGGTGCCAAAATGTAAATCTGATGTAATTATTTCCTGTAAATAGTGCACTTATTCCCATAAGGAAAATATCACAGTAACTGTCATGTTCAAGGCATAAGCCACGGGTAATCAGTGTGATATGTTTCACAGCACAAAACAAAAGATTTGCACAGGTTTACTCAAGAAAACAAATAAAAAAATTAAAGGGAAAGTTATTTTAAAAATCGCGAAAAACCAAAAGGCTCATGATCTGTTAAGACTTTATGAAACCATGTATGATCTGCTTGCCATATCAAGCATCAAATTCACTCAAGTAGTTCTGGTTCTTTTCGCATTACTCCAGGAACAATGTGCACACCACCATAATATGATGCCACGTTTTGCTGTGCACAATTGTGGACTGAACAGCATAAAGCATCTCATCTGAATACAACAGATTACGAACTCACCCCGCTAAAGATTGTGTCTATGCCTGCTCAACTGGAGTCCAAGATATGAACCTTGGCTCCCATCTGGCTGGCAATGCAATTAAGTTTTACAAAGTAAGCGCAACAGATGTTTGCTAGTTTACTTGCCAAGTTCCCAACGCAGCAATGTTTGAACCACATCCCATGCATGAAAGAACATACATTTTAAGGTTCACCATCTTGACTCATTGACTGTCTACTGGAGTGCCACAGGAAATCTGACAGTCAAGAAAAGTCAGTCCTAGCCTTTCTAAGAAACAAAACATCAGGCTTTAGGCAGTTGTAGAAACTGATTCATCTTGTCAAAAATTACAACAAAATCTATGGCCAATGATCAGTTGTCAGTCTGATATCAACTGGCACTGCCTTTCAATCAGTCTCAACAATTCAGACCTGAAAGACCAGGCTGAGAGAGAAAAATATACTCCAACTTACCCATCTTTGAATTTCTCTGGGTTGTAATTGATTTCTGGTGCAAAGGGGAACATTACACGTAGCATGTCCTTTGATGTATTATTCGGCAGGTTTTTCACAAAAACTGATCCAATTACTCGCTCTCTCTTATTGCCTGGATTGAGAAAAAAATTCAAAATGTTCTAATGGTCAGTCTTGGGGTTTGACAAATGAAACACTGCATTGCTCCTGCACCAAGCAAAGAAAGCACTGTTCGGACACATGGCACCAATGTGCACCAATATGACCATGGCAAAGATTCTGAGACTTTCATTTTTCCTTTTCACATGAACAGCATTGAATCACACAATGTGATTTGTCAAACCCAACCAAGACCAGACCACTCCATCCCCAAGACTGGGATGGAACAAATGATGAATCTTGCAATGTCAGTTGCAGTACAGTAGTGGTAAGCCATCAGAGATTCAAAGAAACTCTGTGACACAAGTTACGATGCTTTTTGCATAGGTCATAGGTCCACTGTCCATTTTGTCTGCCAACTATTGACCATAGCGCACTGCCACCAATCTACTGCAACAGCATACTTAAATTTCAGTGCCACTTGCTCAGGACTCGCATGTGATTATTCATTACAAGAACAATTACTAATAATGATATATACATGCTTATGTTAAGCAGATAAATGATTTTGTCACTCTTTGAGAGCAAGTATATAGCTCTGAACTGCCAGCTCTCCAAGGAAACTTTGGGCAACGCCACAAATCATCACTTTTTTTTTCAGCTGGATTCCAGCCGAGTGCTCAAGCTCCTGTTCAGTGCATAGGATGCAGAGTCAGAGCCTGAGTCCTGCCCCATATAAATGGCCGACTTTGGTAGTCAGCATTCATGATTTTCCTCTGTGGAGAGTAGCACATCAAATGCAAATTGTGGGACATGATTGCCTTCAACAGGCTTCACTCTTGCTTATAGGCAACCATTTCCTTGCTCAGGAGCATGTCTTCAAAACTGATTGCTTATGCAGACACCCTTGTATATTCTTTCATGGGCAGCTCATAGTACTCCATTTTTGCTGAGTGTACAGCAGATCTGGAGGCGTGGTGATTATATGTGTCACTACAACAGACCAAATGCTCAGTGCAGCTGTAAAAATGTTTGTTCTGTTCTGTTCTGGGAAGATCTGTGTGTCACACAATCAGCTCTCATGGGCATTTCTGATCACCTGCTCTTGAAGTCAAATGCTGATCTACATTGTGAGAATCTGTATGCCTTCCAGCTGGTTTTAATGCTGCATGGTTTTCTCCACACTTCCGTGATGAATTCCTCATGTTTGATGTCTTTATGAGGAAGAATCTTTGTGGTTTAGATTTTTCCCCTCAAGTGTCGTAGGAGCCCAGTTAGGTTCCAATTTCACCAATCAATGTCACTTTTCAACGTCAGCTGGTATGATGATATATAGAAAATGGTGACACACTGTGACCATCTTCAGACTGCATCCAGCTCTTTGTAAAGGTGATAGATTTAAACATGAACTTCCACCAAAGTGCCTGTCTCTCCTCAAATATAGGACTGAAATAAACAGTCCAAGAAATAATGACAAAGGCACCTCTTGGTGATGCTCTTTGAAGAGATGAATCCAGATAACAGAACATTTGCTATACATGTAGTAAGACATCCTGAGTTAGACATTTAGCACCTTTCGCCTTTGCCTCGTCTATGAGCTGAACAGAACTGGGCAGCTTCACTGAGGATAATCAGGCAGCTGTTCTCACTCTATGAGAGGCAAGGGTCCCTTCTTGTATTTTGCTCATCCTTGCCTTTCCCCTGCTCTCACTATTCCAAGGAGAATTACAGTTCATATCAATACAAGTCTTTCCAGCAACAAAAGTTCTGATGATTTAACCGGTCCATCTGAGGGCAGACCTCAGCTGCTTCAAGAAGCTGGTTACCACATTTTATCAGGCAGCCAGCAACAGCCATGCACAGCATACAGTTCGAACCTCATAAGCTTTTCAGCCCCCTGTAAATGCTGTGGATACTAAGGACAATATTACAGTACATGGGTGAAAAGTCTGTGACAGTTGCTGTGACACTGACAACTGTCTTCATCAATAGGGCATACACATACAAACATGTCTGGGCCGCACTAGCACATGGGACTTTCACAGTCTCTTGTGTTCTTGACCCAGTTCTGTTCCACAGGAATATTTCTTCCCTGCATCATTTTCTCTCGCAAATAAAAGGATCATATGTACGCTTAATACGGGACTGAAATTATTTATACCTTAATTGACAATACCTGTTCTTATCATCTGTTGTGCATGTTATCTGAATCATTGGGTATTGCTTGCTTGTCCATTTTCTTTTTTCTACCTATTCAGTTAAGGCTGAAGCTTGTAAATTTTAAGTGGTTGGTTTATCTGCAGAACTTGGCGGGAAACTGCTAATAAAGCCACAACTTACCAACTCTCCGTCCAGGCGGGTGGGATGGAACACACAGCATCCTAACCATTTTGCTGTCAAACCGCATGTAGGCTGTGAAATAAACAAATTAACTGCGTCATTAAGTCACAAAATAAACATTCACTCACTCTATCATATGGGAAATATAAACACATGTTTTGTACCAAGACGTTAAACTATATCCTGTCCAAGGCTGTAAATTTGATTTTGTTATTTACTGCTCAATGACAAGAAAGTAGAATATTGACAAGACAACAACATACAAGTTTTCAGCATGAATGATTCTCTTATGAGCTTGTATCAAGATTTTTTAAAAGAAGATTTTAACAGTTAACAAATCTTACTCGCTGTGCTCGAACATAGAGTTTTAAGTTGATAACTCTTCACCTTCTTGACAGAGGGCACACAAATTATATTTTCTCGACAGGCTGAGAACAGCACTTCTGAAAGAAACAGCAGTTAACAGTGATAAAACAAGAAAATAACTTACCTTTCTCTTCTATAACACCTTCATCATTCTTCTTCACAACCTGAATGTTGATTTCTGGGCACTGGAAGTCCAGCTTCATCAGGTTTTGAACTACCTTGATGGTCTGATTGACTGATGAGATGTACATTTCTCCTTTCCTACAGTGAGAAAATGGTGGAAACATGATACTACATTTTCGTTTCTGTCAAAACTGAAAAGGTAGTTAGAACAATTATTCATGCACAAATTTATCATGATGCATCTTACAATCAAATCCCCACTATGGTTACCAAGAGCCCTGTTAGTGTAATTTCTACTGCTAAGGGCTTCCCTAGACTTTACGAACCATCGCATCCCTTATTGTAACCTGAAAACTCAGCATAATTTCTAACTTACCCTTTGGTATGTTTTGATGGACCAATAATGTACAGTAAGCTCTCCTTTGCATTCTTGAATACTCTAGCAATCTGCCCACTCACAAAATCACGAGGTTTCAGCGGGTACACCTTTACCTGCCACTTGCGCTCTTGAAGAGTGAGAGAGAAGAAGACATATTATTATTACTCCATATATTCTGAAACTTTTGCACACAGTAAAGTTTGGCACATCATTAGCAAAGTGACTCCTTCTAAGTCCATGGATACATCTCACTTAAAACAGCAATGAACAAACCAAGAGCTGCAATGACAGAAGAGAAGATCTGTCTTTGTTTTTGTCTTCACGTCTAACCCCACCTACTCCCCCTATAATGATTTATTGCAATACTGAAGCCATATTTCAAAATACTCCAGAAATGTTCATCATTGATGTTTCAGCTTGAATATCAAAATAATGACACACAACTCACACTAAATTCACAAAATGACCATTGCTACTATTAATGTAGTCAAGGCAAAACTTTAAAGTGCAGTGTGCACGAAATCCTCTTCCAAGTCACATGCCATTCGGGCATGTGACATTCCAAGTTTCACATGCCCAAACTGATTTTCACATCCCCGAAAGGGTAGCAATGAATGTGTTCATTGATAAGGCAATCCATGGCCGTGCTCTGCCATTCTTCCAGCTACCTGGAACTGTCTGCTCCGTCCCTCTACATACTTTTTTAGCCTTTTTGCCTTGTCCTCCTCGCTCTCTGCTACTGGCCTTTTAGGTGCCTTACCAGGCACTGTCCCTGCTGTATACTTCAGAAAGCTCATGTATGGTTCAGCGAGTTGAATTAGACTTTAGACAACCTGCTACAGTAGGCCTACTTTCAGTTTTGTTTACTCGTGATCGAGTTTCCAGTACATTAGTCATCAGGTTTATAAAAAATTAAGTGTTTCCGAAACAAATTATGACACCATCTTGCTGCATCACATTTTCGTGAAACATTATCATTTGTTAGCAAAAAATGCGGTGTATGCTTCTTTCGCCTTCCCAACTGATGGAGTGTAGAATATTTTTGTAAATAATTCAACATCTAACAGCTTGTTTGTTTTTGCCCGGCCCGGCACGTTATCCTCATTTAAATTGCATGACACCATGAAGGGACGTAACACCTTATACCTCATTGCTCTCCTACGTTAAAAGACAGAGAAAGGTTGACTAACTGTTCTTCTTCTTTTAAGGATAGGCTTAGGCCAAGACTGACTCTCCTACGAGTATGACTACAAAAATCAACGCTTCCGTAGGCCGTAGATCCTCTAATTGGCGGTCCTTTTGTGTCAATTTCACGATCAATTAAGTCGAAATGTCCCATTTTACAAACTGTTAGTTACAAAACCAGAAATTTAGCTTTACAAAATGCAAGGTCAAATGCACTGAATGCACTTGCCACTGAGATCTAGACGCCATTTGGGCATGCGAGTTCCTCGAAAACCAGGCGCCAAACCACAAAACCACACGCCTCGGGCATATGGGATTTCGCACACACTGCAAGTGCAAGTGAACCATGAAAAGTTATCTATATCGTCACAATTTTCGTAAAGTGACGAATACTGCAATTTTTGGGTTTTCAGTTTTTTTTGCATAAAACTACATAGTCTAATATCGATTCCTCTGTAACCTTGAGGAAGCGCTGTGTGCCACTATTTACAGTTTTCAAGATATTAAGTGTCGAATGAGAAAAATTCTTAATGCCTTTGAATTAACAAAAATCTTTAAATTGCTCTCCTGAAAAAAAAAAAAAAAATCACGATTTTACCCTTTCATCACTTTGCAAAAACTCAGACAATATATGAGTTTCATATTCCCAGTTAATGAGCATAACAGTGTTGCAGCTAGGAGCCAAAACCACTGAAAATCTTCCCTAGGGTCTGAGGGTCACTATAGACATGGGTAAACTGGAGCAAATTTTCAACTTTTGACTCACAAAAATAAAATCTGGAGCACTTTAAAGAAATCTGAACTTGCCACAGACAAGAAAGCTAATATCTAATTCAAAAGAGATCAGAGCTTTAGATTTTCATCAATTCATTTGTACTCAAGCAGCTGATTAATACAAGAATTTCCAGCGTTTGCTGCGACTGACAGTGCAATCATGTTCCTTCAGCGCTGTCAGTAGCCACATGCTGAGAGCAGTGAGAAAACCAAAACAACATCTAAGTTCAGGTAAAAGGTTCAAGCATGTTCCTGTTGCAATACACTCTACCAAGAAAAGTAGGCATGTCCTTAAATCAAACTGTTAGTGTTAGCAGATCCACATTACTATACTCTTATAAGAGATCGTTGAAATTTGTAAACATCAATCTCTATCTCTGTTCACAAAGTGATCAGGTGCCAGTTAATTAATCTTCAACTGGTCAAAGATGTTCCTATTTGGATGAGCAAATGAACTTACTTGTCAACATAGTAACATTGACTTGAGGCATCACACTCGGATCATATTTTCTGGCTTGCTTTGCTGCCTCTTCATCATCTTCTTCTTCTTCTTCTTCCTCTTCAGCATCCTCGTCTGCAGCTGCTTCTTCCTCACCTTTCATCTCAGCTTCTACATTTTCTGTACCCTCTCCTGCATCCACCTCTTCATCAACATTGGTTTCAGCATCACCTTCACCAAGCAAAGCTGTGCCATCACCTTCAGTGAGAGAGATTTCTACAACTTCAGACTCATCAGCTTTTGATTCATCAGCTGCTGCTTCAGTATTATTTGTTTCTGTCATCTCAGTGTCCAAATTCTGTTGAAGTTCTGCTGTCTCACTGTTGAGTACTTCATTCAGCACTGCAATTTCTGAATCTCCTGTGTCTGCCATTGAATTTCTTTCAGGTCAATCTTTTTCTGAAAAATATTACGTGCAAAGCCGTTAAAATGATGAACAGAATATGGAGAACCTCTACCTCTATAGCTATTAAAATTTGCTGAAATCCAGAAATCTTCTGTGGACCGTCTGATTAGTGAAAAAAACATGATAAGTCAAATGGGAATTGAACGAGTATTCACAAAAATTAAATGGTCCTCCTTGCTTTTTTGCATCAGACAGAAAATTGGTGGAAATAAAAGGCCCCAAAGTCAAAAATCAAAGGGCAGTAATATTACAAGAGTACACACTTTAGAAGTTGAAAAGACCCTACTGTGGCTGCTGCCCACCTTTCGATTTCATGCAAAAGATCAAAAGCCAGAAGTGACACCATAACCACTATACTACATACAGTCAGCTCCACATGAGTCGACGTCGCCTATGTTAATTTTCGGATGATAAGTCAATCTTTTTTCACAGAACCTCCCCCATGCTTTAATGTTCTGCTGTAAAGTCGAAATGCTTGAGTCGACATCGACTTAACCATAACAACTCTCAAGTTGATCTACATTCAAAGATCCACTCGTTGATTTTTCTATCAATTCAGATTGGCTAAGTCGATGTCCAGAATTTACCCGTNAAAAATTAAATGGTCCTCCTTGCTTTTTTGCATCAGACAGAAAATTGGTGGAAATAAAAGGCCCCAAAGTCAAAGATCAAAGGGCAGTAGTATTACAAGAGTACACACTTTAGAAGTTGAAAAGACCCTACTGTGGCTGCTGCCCACCTTTCGATTTCATGCAGAAGATCAAAAGCCAGAAGTGACACCATAACCACTATACTACATACAGTCGGCTCCATATGAGTCGACGTCGCCTTATGTTAATTTTCGGTATAGACTAAGTCAATCTTTTTTCACAGAACCTCCCCCATGCTTTATCTGCTGTAAAGTCGAAATGCTTGAGTCGACATCGACTTAACCATAACAACTCTCAAGTTGATCTACATTCAAAGTTCCACTCGTTGATTTTTCGGTACAATCCTGGAATAGCACCGATTTAGTCGATACCATTTATATTTGGTATCGGCGGTGCTGTTCCAGGAGTATATAGGCATGAGACTAAATGAAGCACAGTTCAATATCGATACCGAATCGCAGTTCAATATCGATACCGAATCGGTGCTATTCCAGGATTATGCCGATTTTTCTATCAATTCAGATCGGCTAAGTCGATGTCCAGAATTTACCCGTTCCCGCCCCCTCGCCTCAATTCGACAAACCCCTCGCCTCAAGTCAACAACAAAGTTCTGCTACCTTCGGCGTCTAGCTGATTACTGCCCCCCAACTTCTTCTTCTTCTTCAGACGATTCCGCGACCGCGCAAGGCAGAGCGTCCCAGGGCTTTGTCTCTCTTCATCATGGTCACACTAGCTTTCGATCACTCGCGACAGACATTTCTAGTCTATCGACAATTGGTGAGGCACAATCACAGTATGAATAGCCGCGCTCTCCCTCTTCTTTTGGTACCCTAAGGCTATCCAATAGCCTATAAGTAACTGATTTCTACCTCTAGACTATATCTTGATGTTTCACCACGTGGCAAAGTCCAAACATTAGCAAATTACTTACGTTTATTTTACCGCACAAACTTGCAGAAGTGAGACATCCAGCCAGTACCTACGGGGTTGCCAGAAGTTTCTTAGTGTCGGAGCCAAAGTGCTCATAAAAAAAAAGAACCAAAAGAATATAATCAATAAAATAATGTCGATAGCCGACTGGGGTCCAGATTTGAATAGAACGAATAAATTTACTTCGGAATCTATTTGGGCATTATAATCCTGAAACAAAACTTTCTGTATATCACAGAGAAGATAAAGAATGATGATGAAATGGAAACAGTTTTGGTATCATCCTTTGGTTCATATAAAGTTTCTGCCAGATTCAGGCTGGTCACGACAGAAGCTCGATCATTAGAAATAGTATAGTTATTCTCTGAATACAACCATGGCATAACCATGGAAGAAAACAATTCAGATGTGTTTTGAAAAATAGAGTGAGCGACAGAAAGTTTAGCATACTTTTTTCATAAGGTTTAATCAGACAAGCTACTAACATAAAGTTCGGGGTTCTTACGTTAGAGACTAGGGTGCCCAGCTGATTGTAATCGTTTCTTCAGACAGTTCTACATGCAGTGGAACCTCGATACTAAATACTCACCTTCTTAGTAAGTATGAATTTCATATACATGTGTAACCTCCTCACCTTTCTTCACATAAGCTGGCTATTAATTTTGAATCAGCAAACAAAATGTGTGGGAAGAAAAAGTTTATTGGTTGGTGCATGGCATGTCCTCGGCTGAAAGTGAGTGCAAAGATATAGTAACATAATAATATTCTCAAAATCAGACTGGAGGCAAGCCACTTATTCTTCTATATTCAGAGACACAAGTTAAAGCAGGTTTAACGAAAAAACTAACATCTTTCCTGTTCCTACCAGGAATCGAACCAGGGTCTCTCAGCTGGCACGTCTGAATGTGCTACCACTACACGACAGGGACGCTAATTTCACAGCAATTTAATTTTTAAATACCTATGTTTCCTAACTTCCACGTGCGAGCCTAGTGTTCACCCGTGACCCCGATGCACTTCCCGGCTGTTCATGAAAATAAATTAATGTCTTACCTCAGTCTCCAATCTCAAAGTATGCATTTGAAATTCTCTTTGTTCAGATCTTCAACCAACAATGCATAATACTGCTTTTGTTTGGAAATGATAGGAGCCAAAGTCGGGCCAAGCAGCCATGACTTTTAAAAATAAAAACGCAAAGAAATTTAAAAGTAGCCAAACTTGTCTCTTTAGGAGCCAACGTGGCAGAATAGGATTACCGACGCTAGTGGTGCCAGGTCCAACAATTTCAACCCGTCACGTTCAGCCAAACACTAGCCTAGTCTAAAAAAAAAAACGTCCTAAATTTACACATAATATAGCAATTTACAAAGCGTATTTGGCTATGATACATATACTGTTTCGAGAAAATCGTGTGACACTACCTAATGCCGACTAAACACTAGGGTTAAGGGCCGTACCGTCTACTAACATGTTTATTCATATAATCTAACTTTGTGCAACTTGGCATAGCACTGAGGAATATCTGCTAGTAAACGAAAAATGTCATAATGTAATTTTTGCCTTTCGCAGGTCTGGATCAAATTGAATACTAGTATCTCTATTCTACACAAAGTCTGTCTCTTGAAAAAAAATGGTCAGTGTTATGTTTATAAACTCTTCGTTTTAAAAGATTAGAAATGTTGTTTTTCCTTCACAAATACAATCAAATTCCTCTGAGCGGTAGCATAATAACAAACCATATAATATGTGTTGATTACTTGAAAACGCATAGCTGCATGAACAGATGAAAATAATTATGAATATGTGTAAACAAGCATAGAATGTTGACATAAGGTCAAATGGGCTTATATCTAAGAAAGGGGGTCCACAAATTGTCGGCGCACTACACACTTCATGACGGAGGAGTGGGCAGAGAAAGAAATGCCAACAGCACTGCCCTAGAGCAGATAACTTCATACTCCATTTTATCAGTGCAACCGATATATACTTTTCTTTAACAAATTATCTGTGGCTTACATGCCGAGTGTACAAAGACATGATGATGATGATGATAATGATAATGATAATGATGATGATCATCATTATGATTAAATTTGTTAAATTGTCATAGTTTTCTTGCTTTACTTATCTAGATCCAGTGCGGATAAATGTTTTGCAAATAATGATGATGATGATGATGATGATGCGAAATAATTTTTGCAAATAATGATGATGATGATGATGATGAAGATTATAATGACCAGTCATAGTTCTTCTCTACTGGTCTTGTTATACTGCTTCGATATCTATTTGTAGCCTTCTCACTTTTTTTTTTTTTTTGACATTTCTATCTCCGTGAGAGCTTTTAAATCCACTTATTCTACGTCTTCTTACTCATTTATTTCATTTTGTACTTAACCTGGTGCAGGATCACTTTTAGATCCGAAAATTCGTGTGCATATTTCATTCCAATCAGTGCATTTTAAATATCAAAATACTCTGGAATGGACCGAACTTTTCACTACATTTTTAAAATCTTTGTTCCACATCATGATGATAATCGTCCCCATTATTATCATCATCGTGTCGTCATTCTGTGTTTATTATCAGTTGTTCCCTGAAGAAGAACACTTGTCAAAAAATTTGGAACTTTTTTTTTGTTTGTGTCAATGCTACGGTATGAGAGTCTCTATCATTTTTGAAAATGATGATGATGATGATGATGACCTCTCAAAGCCAAACCCGGGCCAAAAAGGGGGAGGGGGTGGGGGAAGAAGAGTGGGGAGGGGGTTGGTTGGAGGTTGTGTGACAGTTAGAATACGTGTGTTTAAGTTAGTGATACTGATAGTAAATAGTTATGGTTTTTTGTCTGGTTGTAAAGAAATTATTGTATACTTGCTGAGTCCTGTTCAACTGTTCACTTTCATTGTTACTGTTCGCCCTGTTTCCGTCCCTTTGCTGTTCAAGCTTTCTCATGACTACTGATCAATTTTTTTAAATTTTTTTTTTTTATGACATGTCATTCTTAGTTCATTTATTTCCTACATCTGAAGAAGGACGCCAGTCCGAAAATTAATGTATTAAATTTGTTAAATTGTTATAGGTTTTTTTTTTTTTGCCTTACTTATTTAGTTCCAGTGCGGATAAATGTTTTGCAAATAATGATGATGATGATGATGATAATGATGAGGATGATGATGATGGTGATGATATAAATCCTTCGCTTGTGAACAATACGCTGTGGATGGCCGATTGTCTCTCAGACAATATAGCGTTATGTCTTCCTCTGTATTGTTGTTGTAGTGTATAATGTGCTGCTGATGGTTGGTGCTTTTGGAAGGAGCCAGCGTCGCAGGTTTGTCAGACAAGGTGCAATGGAGCAGTACGTTTTCAACAAACTACATGTGGTGGATACATTGCCAATAAATTGGTTCGTGCATTGAGTTAATTCGATTCAGGTGTTTATTGAGTGGTGCATTGCCTGTCCTCGGCTGGAAAATGTGTACAAAGACATAATAACACATCTCCTATGTAGATGAAAATATGCAGGACATCTTTTCACTCATTTGCAGAATTTTGAGAAAGGTGGACTTTGGAGACGGGGTGACGCGGAGAGCCAAACAAATAACTCAATCAATACTATCAGATCAATCGATCAATCATCGCTGTCCTGGCTTATCGATCTCTTGGCTGATGAAGTTTTTACTATTAGACTTGGGCTGGTGTGTAGCCGACTGCGTTGTTCAGTCAGTCTACGGCACAAAATGCATCATCATCATCATCAGTAGCAGCAGCAGCAGCAGCACAGCAGCAGCCTCAGCAAGTGCCATACACACATAACCACCAACATCAGCACGAAAATTTACAGTGACCACCGTCAAGATCTTATGTAGTATAGATCTACTTCTGTGGGTTACAACCAGTGTAATAATAATAATAATTACAATAATAGTAATGTATTATTATTTATTTATTTATTATTATTATTATTATTATATCGACGAACATCATTGTTGCCACAATTATCCCCAGGGCCACCACCATCATCTCCACCCGTCACTACATCCGCCACCACCTCCTCTACCATTTCACCATAATACCACCATGCCAACAACAACTCTAGGAAGTAGGAACGCCATGTAAAAGTGAATTCTACTCACTGCTGTACATAGCTCAGTCTGGATCAGCCTCGCCCACGAGCTGCATTTCAATATTAGAACAGAAAAATAATCTTATCTTAGATAGGTTAAACCAGTCACTTACGAAACTTTACGTTGCGATAAGCATTGAATCTTCATTCAGAGCACGTGTTCCTTGTTCAAATATTAAGATTAAAAAAGTAAAATAAGGGAAGTTGTAAATCCTACAGATCTATCTGTACTGTAAGGATGTATTCATTAGGCCTACATGTACTTCTCGGCATTTATTTGATCTCTCTGAAGTTATTGTGATGTTCCTTCCTTATTCTCCATCCACACCCCTCCCCCCCCCC
>JAWQUT010000008.1:1180826-1193551 GCA_033807755.1 Ellobium chinense | reverse complement strand
GGGTGCGAGGAGAAAAGGGGGAGGGGGTCGGGAAAAAGCATGTATTAGACAGTATCTTGATGGCTAAATGTAGAAGCAATGCCCAGGGTGTGTTGACACATTCGCAAAAGCTGCTTTTCCACCAAGTTCACTTTATTTTTTTTTTTTTTTTAAAGAGACTGGCTGGTTCCTTTTGTTACGCACGCCCAAATATTTTTGCTTAATATTTTACCATGTACTTTCGACTGCCGTCACTTCAGCTCATATTTTCATTGGCCATTCCCACTCACCAGTAATGGAGATAAGCATCTGATCTAAAAATAAAACTACATTACTTTTAATAGCCCATCACAACAATTTTTTGTGCTGTGTCCCCTTCTTTGACCCACCCCCATGAAAAGCCACTTGGGCCTCCCTCAGGCTATTTCAAGAGAAGAGAGGGTTAGCTCATTGGCAGCCCCTATTTTTTCAAACCTCTGACCGAAATAGTGCTGCTTTAATTTAATCTAAACTGGCCAGGGAAGTGACAAATGCATTAGAACAGGCCACATCTAAGGTCACTTGGCCCCTGAGACGGAGAAAAAAAAAATAATGTGATAAATAGATCACCCTTCTTTTTAACTCCAACTCGTGACCTCAAAATTAATGCGCGTGTGTAACTTTCAGCCTACGAGTATTTACTTATTTCTATCTCTATTTTCGTTCAGTCAGCCTCTTTCTCACTCTCACTCTCATTCTCTATCGAATTCTCCCCCCTCTCCCTCTTTCTCTCTTGATTTTCTCACCCTTGATTCATGCATCCGAAGATTCAGCATTGTCATGCTCATAGCCTACTCTCGAGGGAATAATTTTACATTAGTTAAATAGAGATCTGAAGTATTGTCAATGAGAAAACTTATTCCGCTGCTCAAGAGTCCAAGAAATCTCATGCTCACTGCAGTCAGCCAAAATAAGAATTTAACCTGGGAATTCATGAATTGTGGCATTCACATGGAAGTATGTAGATCTAGCAATAGTTTTTAGAGGTAGGCGAAGTTTATGAGGGCAGTGGGCGTGAAATGGAGGTAATGGAGGGAGAGAAGGACGCGAAGAACAACGATGCATTTAAGCAGGAGCAGTTGGGGCCTTTTCTCTTCTATGGGCTATATTAGCCCTTTGAGCTGCCCTCGCAACCCAAAGTTTTAGCTTTCGCTCAGACCCATATCAGATTAAAGCTTATTGTGTGGGCGAAATTTTAAGACAGACCCAATCCCAACAAGCCAACTGAGATTTTGAGCTTGGTTGCCATTTGTAAACACACCCTACCATTTTCACTGGTGAAGGCCGAACCCCCCCCCCTCCTCCCTCCCCCCTCTTCCGCCTGAGCACAACCTTGACCTGACAGTTCCAGCCCAGGGCTAAATAGTGCCTGGAAAAATAAACTAAAATGGACACATATTCCCATGAAATCAAAACGTGCCCCATGGAGCCCTTATCACTGAAAGCAGGGCATGCCGAAAGAAAGAAAAAGGAAGGTCAAATATAACCCCTAAGCCGTAGGAGTAGGACCCAGTAGTGAAAGTAGAGTTACAGACCTGTAACCTTAATAGTGTGAGCGAGACAGTTGAATGTAGCATCCCTAGGTATAGAAGTATGTGACGGCAGGGTTGGACAGAACTGAGATAATATGAACACAATTCGTGAACTTACGTTCAATTCTCATATAGCTATTTAGAGGAACTGATCTGTATAGCTGTCGCTATTTTGGGTGTTTGATCTGAACTTTAACTGTATACTTAAATTTCAGTTCAGTTCACATCTACCTTCAAAATCAGAACTGAATACCGATTTCTAAAGCCAAGGGGAAATTATCTGGTCTGAAAACCACTCAGTGTTTATGGAACTGAGCTAACTTTGATCTGCAGGTTTTTCTCCCTTAGTGAACTGAATTAGATCTAAACTGACTTTTTTGGTGAACTTGCTCAGCCCTGAGATGGGGACTCTATACAAATGATAAATGTTTGGGAGATAAAAGAGTCACTGGTCTTAGCAGCATCAACATCACACGGTATGAATGTGAATCAATATGGGCATCCTATCTACAGTTACATGGCAAGCTTTACGCCTAAAATGCCTTCCTTCCATTAATTGGGCTCTGGAAGAACACATTCAAGCCCGCTGAAACGTTTTCTCAAGTTCGAAAGTGATAATCTGATAGAGTTGGAGCAGTTAAGTGGAATTCTGTATTGCGAAATATGCATGTCATAACACGAAAGGGCTTTAGGGTGTCCCTTGTAAAGCGTATAAAGGATCTTCGGCGGTTTGTTTTCATTGCAGCGCATTCCAGTAGTGAACTTTAAACCAGGATGTGAAAGTAATAAAAACATCAGGGGTGTGGACTAGACATGGGAAAGGTGAAATGTATAAACTGTAGTTGTTTTTGTAAAACTACCAGACGGGCCAAATTATGTTAAATTTGCCATTCGGTACCCTTGCATTGCGCCTAATGTTCTCTGTCGTCATATAATAATCTCTCGTGCTTTTTGTTATTTTCAGCACAACCATTCATATACTACTCCGCTTTTCTTTCTAGGCCAATTTTTAGACTTGATAGAGGATTCGATGAATTCGAGCGCGGATTTGAATCCTTACTATCACTTAGACTATCAACACCTTTGTTTGCACGAAAATGGAAGCCCACAGAGGGGGATCTTTTCCTTAGTTTATATAAGCACAACCAATCTTTGTATGCAGTGGATTAGACGCCGTCGTCTGAGTCAGGGGATTGGTGAGGCGATATTCTTAACAAACATTTCAAGTTTCTGTCGGGGGTAGAGGGCTGTTGTTTTGAGGGGTGTCACATAAGTATGATACACCGTCAATGAACCAAAGCGATTGGGGCAAAGCTGGAAAAGAATTTGAGAACAGTTTCAGAACTTCATAAGCGATAATAATAACAACAAGGATCTTTCTGATAGCTGAGCTTCGTGTAGGAGTAGGTTGTAAATATCAAAGCTGCTATTAGGAGGTTATATAAGCAATGCATGTTTATAGCCTCTTATATGATATTATTAGTAAAGTTGTGATATTTGGAAGCCTTTTTTAATCGCAAGCGAAGAGTGAAATCGTCGTCATTGTGGTTGTATATTTCGGTGCCCTAGGAAGTGAAATTGTACTGGGACCATCTAGCAAATGTAGCAAAGTTCTAGCCATCTTAAGAGGAGTGTGTACACAGAGAAGTCGGGATTAGGGCGAGGTTTATGGATGACAATGGGATCAGATTAGCCTTACTGGCAAGTCATAGGAATGAATGTTTATGATGGTCTATCATATCCTTGTAGCAGCTGCACCAGTACGGAAGATTTCTATTGAGCAAATGAGGCTTGTATAGAGCTGGAAGGCTGAAGTTTGTGTTTATGAAGACCTAATTATTACACGATGCAATACGCCGAATCGAAGAAGTACAACAAAAGGCCAGGAATATTGGCAAGCTTTTTACCAGGCCTCTTGTTTGGCTGGTAATGCTGTCAAGATAAACGAAACAAGACAAAAAAAAACCTTGATGGTTATATGAAGAATTTGGTTTGAGAGGGCTAGCTGTCAGGAAAGTATGTGGATGGGTTATAATCAATTATTGAGCTTGCAAAATTATGACATCACTATTTTATTTTGGTAGCACGCGGCTAGCCTGCTCTCAGAAAATGTGGACGACTCCTTTACAGTTCCCAAACTGATCCTGGATATTTAGTATTGTTTGTTGAGCTATCACTGACTGCAGTGAGTATGAGGAAGATATTGGCGACTTTTATAATAAAAAAAACTTAGATAATGTCAGTTCTCATGAGGATGCTAAGAACATCAGGAGGCGCATTTAATAATGATACCGGTAGCCAATAATGTTGGTGAAAATGTTGTATAATAATATACTTAGACTATATAACTATATAATTGTGTTATAAAGTGACACGTTGATTGTTATAATACAGTACTGCATTTTTTTTGTTTGTTTTTTTATATGTGAGCGGACAAATGGGTCGGACACAGTTGGTTTACTGTATTCAGTACATGTTTTTGACTATTTTTCCAGTGTTTGTGTGCCCATTTGTACCTGTTCTTTACCAATTTACCTTATAGTGACGGAAACAACATCTTTGCACTTTTGACAAGTCCATAATATGTGCTCCATTCTCCGATTGAAAATCCTGTGAAGAGCTCCGCTGCTGGTCGCGCCTGTTGTTGAAAGTTATTGTCTTGACTGTTTTCTTCTTGTGCTTCCTGCAAGCTTGCATCTTCTTTCCTCTTTTTACATTATATCTGCTCAGTACTGACGTTCTTTGCAGGTAGTAGTGTGTTCTTGCCGTTCCTTCCGATCACCTCCCTCAATTTCAATGTCAGTTCCTTCAACATATAGACCTTCTCATATTTTATGGTTCCAGACATCTGGGCACTCTCGACCAATCTGTCAGCAATGTCAGTGTATCTGATATTATTAATATCACAGATTCAATGCACGCACTTTAAAATCTTGAAAAGTCTTTAAAATGGAATTTGGGAACTGAACACTTGAAAAGTAATGAAAACCACCTCTTTTCATCACCTGGTCTTAACAAAGTCTTGAATTTCGTAAACTCTAGACCTGGACCGCAGGCGGCTATTGAAACACCAGTTGATCGACAATGGTTTGCTTTCGAGTGATAGGCAAATGAATATCGCTGTACACTCTTTAGGTTGTATTCCTAATATGTTTTGTAGTGCGACCTTCATTTCTATTTTTTTTTCTTGTGGATTGTAATGTCGCGAATTGTAGGTCATGAATTGTGAGATGGATGTACCTAAAAGTCTTGAAAGAAGTCTTGAAAGAAGTCTTGAAAGACATTTTCAAGGAGCTATACTAACCTTGTTAACTTATTGTTTATTGTTGTTTTCTTTTCAGCGGCAGCCATGAGCGCTTGTGCCACCACTCTGATCGTGATTGCCACGATCTTGGGCCCCATCACTCTCGTCTTCATGTCTGTCTCGTTTGGAACGGACCATTGGTTGGAGTTCCGGGTGGAAAAGGCTAGAGTAACCGATTACGCGACACTTGTAAAGAATGAAGACACGGCGCGATACTACTTGTCCAGGGATCGAGGCATTTTTAGGGAGTGTTACCCGGGCAACGACACTGAATGTGAGTATTATTTTTGTGTGAGTGAGTAATGTGTGCATGTATGTTTGAAGGACAGGAGCCGCATCGAGACAGAGGAAACAGTGCGATGCCTGGATTGTGAAAAAAAAAAGCCGGAATATGAATGACCTATAGAAGGTGTTTTTGCATGCAGTGTACTTGGTCACAAAATAAAAAAAAAAATCTTCAGAAGCACCAATCTCTTACAGACGCCACCAGTAGATATCCCTATGTCTCCATGGAAGCGACATAATTTGTTTTTCTACTGCGCAAAATGGCGGTCGTGTTTATGGATAACGTGCTAGTCGCTGCATTTGAGTGGGAGGCCAATGATGGTGTTCCATGACATCCGGGAAGTAGCTGTGCATGCTTCTGTTTATTTTTCTATTATTTTTTTTTTATTTTGTGCTTTTATCTGAGTTCGATAGCTGAATATTTTGGGTATGATGCATCAGATATTGAGAGATGATGAATTTTTCATAAAATCCCTTCCACTGTCTCTTGAATTCGGCTTTGAAGGCTGTACCACCAACATCCCATCATGCCATTGTTGAGAGACAAGTTACTTGTTGTTGTTGTTGTTTTGTTATTGTTGTTGTTGTTGCTGTTGTTGTCGTCGTCGTCATTGTTGTTGTTGTTGTTGTGTTGATGCTGTCCGTCCATCTTTAATTGTTATCCAATATGAAACAATGTGAGAGCATAATTATATCAGAGATCAGATGAAGTTGTGTGTAAGATTATTTCCCCTCCATTCAGCTCTGACTGTAGACCACCCTCACAGAAATGCTGCTGCTAATCTAATCGAGACGGACTCTGTGCTGTGCTCTCTGCTATAAACTAACTGTGTTTCCTCAACCCCATAAAACACCTCCCAACTCTCTCCCACCCATAGCCTTATCAGCGTCTGGCATTGTAAATTCATAAAACATTTTGTGTTAATATGTCAGCATTACACGCTTAAGAGGAAGGGAGAAAAAACAAAAGGGATAAAGATGTGTGTGTGTGTTGGGANGGGGGGGGGGGGGGGGGAGGAGGGGAGAGTGGTCTTCCTATTGAACATTAACCAAGAGATACTAAGCCCGGTTTCACCCGCCGCGATTATCTAATATTTGTAAAGAATGCATTGGTGTTCGATGTTACACGTAGGCGTATATCCGTCGGCCCTAAGCGACCTTTTTATTTTTTGTTTGTCTTCGGGATCGTAGGTTGTACTGTTGAATATAACCAAAGAGACTGAGTTTTCGTCATACATTAATTTACAAGAAATAACTGTGATTTCACAAAGAAGAAAGTTTGCAGCCAAGCAGGGAGCTGAGGTAAGAAAGGTTCAGAGTTTCAAGTTTCAAATAAAATAAAAGAAGAAGAGGGTATTACAACAACAACAACAACAACAACAACAACAACAACAACAACAACAACAACAACAAACGGCAGCAACAACAACAATAATATTGTAACTATCATGCCACAATTTAAGGAACAGCATTGTGAACATTTACTTTGAGCTTGGTAATCTAGATTACAACCTCCATTAAAATCGGTTCTATTTTCTCTCATTATTTGGGCATTCACATGTAGGGCCCTGTACTCGCTACTCTTACGCAACTTGATTGCCATGCTCTTGCTTTGTTNAACATTAACCAAGAGATACTAAGCCCGGTTTCACCTGCCGCGATTATCTAATATTTGTAAAGAATGCATTGGTGTTCGATGTTACACGTAGGCGTTTATCCGTCGGCCCTAAGCGACCTTTTTATTTTTTGTTTGTCTTCGGGATCGTAGGTTGTACTGTTGAAGATAGCCAAAGAGACTGAGTTTTCGTCATACATTAATTTACATGAAATAACTGTGATTTCACAAAGAAGAAAGTTTGCAGCCAAGCAGGGAGCTGAGGTAGGAAAGGTTCAGAGTTTCAAGCTTCAAATAAAATAAAAGAAGAAGAGGGTATTACAACAACAACAACAACAACATCAACAACAACAACAACAACAACATCAACAACAACAACAACAACAACAACAACAACAAACGGCAGCAACAACAATAATAATATCGTAACTATCACGGTTCCACGTTGCTCTCAATCCACAATTTAAGGAGCAGCATTGTGAACATTTACTGTGAGCTTGGTAATCCAGATTACAACCTCCATTAAAATCGATTCTATTTTCTCTCATTATTTGGGCATTCACATGTAGGGCCCTTTACTCTCTACTCTTACTCAACTTGATTGCCATACTCTTGCTCTGTTACTCTCACAGGGGCGTGGCAGATGGCAATTACGTGGATGGTTAGGAATTGCGGGGAGGGAGGGAGGGTTTGAGGGCAGATAAAGGGGCACAGTTGTTCTTGAAGGAGCACTTAGGCACTTAAAAAAATATAGCTATCCACTCGCCTACTCGTGTTCATTCGTGTGATAGCGAACACGAGGGTCATTAGTGTTCGTGCTTTCGGAGAGATACGATTAAGCGGAGTCGATCCTGATCATCAGTGTAAACTGAGGCAACTGCAGTGAGCATCAAGACTCATTTTCACTGCTACCACAGCACCATCACCACGAGCACCACCAGCACCACGAGCACCACCAGCACCACGAGCACCACCAGCACCACCCATCTCATCGGCGCTCCTGCTGCTTCTACCATTTAAGCAATGCAGAGTTTAAGCATAGTGCTCACACAGTTTCCTCCCTTACTTCCAGCCTAAAAGGTCCATCTGTTTGTGGGGACCTTCATTATCGATGTTTAAATAAAGAGCAAATGGACTTCAGTGTTTGGTTTGTGTTAGCGACATGGGGTTGACGTTTGTTTTTAAAGAGAAAGAAAGAACGAAAAAACGACAGCAGTCAGTGATGGCTGGCGACATAGGCAAACTTCAAAGAAAGTTAATTTCCGAGTTTCCCTATATGCAATTGCAGGAAATGTGAGCATGGGTAATGTGAGCTTTTCGTGATTTCACAAGGAAGAAAATTTGCAGCCAAGCAGGGAGCTGAGGTAGGAAAGGTTCAGAGTTTCAAGCTTCAAATAAAATAAAAGAAGAAGAGGGTATTACAACAACAACAACAACAAAGGTAATGTGAGCTTTGTTAAAAGATTAAACCTTTGTAGGAAAGGAGTAAAAGTTCATAACGGTTTTTTTTTTTTTGGAGGGAGACAAAATCGTAATTATGAAGAGAGAAAGAAAAGGAGAGGAGAGAAAGAGAGAGAGAGAGAGAGAGAGAGAGAGAGAGAGAGAGAGAGAGAGAAAGAGAGAGACAGAGAGTTTGTCATGCTTATAACAAGTTCACAGCAGCATAATATTTGAGCCAGTGCAGGACTGCAGATAAGCTAGCTATTTTCAGGTCCATTGATAAGCAACAAAGAAACTCGTATCTCAGTGTCAGAATTTCATGTACATGTAACCACGTTCACAATGAGCATGGTATTATGGAATCGAATCACAGCATTTATTCTAGTTAGGTGTTATGTACTTCAAATATAATTCGAAGTTGATAAACTCAGATCAAGGCACCCTTGGAGAAGATACCAGTTTTCTTCATGAAAGACTACTCTTCAAGCCAACAGTTTTTTGTCTCTTAAGTTTATGAGCGTGTCACAAAGATTTATTGGCGTTTTCATATGAAAGGCGGACAGAGTGCAGCATTCCCAGCACGCTGGATTTCACAATAGGAGGCTTTGTGTAGATATGTAGGCCCCCCAACTTTGTCAATTCTTCGATCTATGGTCCTTAGTAGCAGAGGTGTGTTCGCTGATCTCGTGGGCGAATGCCACAGTAAACTTCATATCATCAACAATGGAGTGGGCTTGTCTTTAGATTTACAATGGGCAAAGAAGTTCGCCTTGTTTCATTCAAGTAATGACGCAGTAAAGATGGTATGGCACTATAGAAATAGTAGAATTAACATGATCATGGCTTTTCTTGTTTTACAAATGACGCATCATTTTCAACAGGAGCCGCTCAAAATGGAAGAAGATTATGGAAAAGGTTTTGAGCCTACTGGTCCTGTTCCAGTGAGCAATACAATATCAAAAGAAACGAAAGGAAAATTTTTCGTGGCACATATAAATTTATACTAGAGGAAGATTTAGAGATAACTTTAAACACACGTCACATTAATCATTAGCAATCGTCATCAAAACAAAAGAGATCTTAAGCCTATATTTGATTTTTCTCATACCAGTGCAGAGAAGGGCAGTACCTTTTCCAAGAATTACACTAATTTAATTTTCTTAAACAAATTGAAATTTCAACGTGGCCTGTGAATACCGAGAAGGGAATTTGAATCTACCAGCCACAGATACTGGAAATCTATTTCATAATATGGGATGCACCAAGTGACACACTGTCATTCATTCTTGACAATGTATGTTCTAGCCCTTGTCTGTTATGTTTGACGTTTTCAGAAATTTCAGTGGGGCAGCTGCCAAACCGGGTCACAAACTACCAGCTCCCGTTTTTTTTTTTATTTTATTCTCTAGTCTACCTGTCTCTGACCAAAATGAATCACATATTGCCAGCGATGAAATTCGTTGTGCAGTATTTGAGTTTGCCAGGAATGTTTACACAAGTCAAGCCGCCATAGCTGGGCATGGCCGTCTGACCCAAATCATAAGGTTCGCGGGATAACACGTAGTTACTTGAAATATGACCGTCTTAGGTCTGCACCGGTACCGTTCACACATAAAGATAAGAAAAATCTGGGGCGTTGGCAAAGAATTTAGAAGTCATTCTTCACTCTTTGGACGTAGGGAAGTGAAAAAACTGGTTTTTCCTATCGTTTTCGTGCTCCGGAGTCTTGTTTAGAGTGACACCCAGTTAGCTTTTGTCGTCCCTCCCTAAAATCCTCCTCCCTGCCCCCACTTCCTCGTCTCCCCCCGTCTGTATATCTCTTCTCTCACACACACACACACACACACACACACACACACACACACACACACACACACACACACACACACACACACACACACACACACACACACAAATTTGTTCTTTTATATCTGGACTATATAGCTTGGAATTAGGAATTTTGACGTCTCCATCTTTTTAAATCAGGGCTGTAAATAGTGACCAGTGGCCATGCATAATCCATACGTTAGTTTACGTACTGCATTAACCACAGTGAACACTACTAATGTTTTGGGGGTTTCCCCTGGTTACCGCAGTGCGTTAACTAATGCAAGGATTATGCATACGGCCACAGGTCGATATGATGGTCATTTCCGGTATGGTCCACTGAAACAATTGCCTGGCCAAGATGGTCAGCATGAAGAAATTACTTCCTAGGGTCTAGATGGATGAGCCTTATAAATAACATCAAACAAGCTTTTCATCTCTTTCTTTCTTTCTTTCTTTCTTTCTTTCTTTCTTTCTTTCTTTCTTTCTTTCTTTTTTTCTCGCTCATTCACTCTCTGTCTCTTTCTCTGTCACCTTTTCCACATCCCCTCCCCTTGTTTCCCTCTGAGTCATTTCGTTCATGTCATGTGTTGAAATGCACTATTCTGCTATTTTTCTGGACGTAATCGCAGGTACGCTAAGCTGTGTCATCACTCACCACCTTCTTTCCTTTCAGCCAGATCTGTTTATAGTCTATTTCTCTGGCCTATTTTATAATTTCTATATTCAGTTCACTATCCATTAAAATTCTTATGTACTTTAATTTCTCTTATTCTCCATCCTTTTTTTGCATTGTAATTTCTCTCGTTCTGTCTTCCTCCCCCAACATTGCTGGTACATACTTTACATCAAAGGTTTGCATTGAAACTGATGTTTGCCAAAAACCGCCTCCTCTTGGCCTTTCAAAACCAACACCACCACACACATTTTTCCCAGCCCATATATCCACACTTGTTCTATTCAGAACTTATTTTGAAAAAGGTCTTCTTCCTGGTAGAATTTTGGGAAAGTTTCATAGAACTAAATCACGTATAGTCTATGTCACATCAGAAATTAAAAAAAAACGCGCACCTTGCATCCACGCAGTATTTACCTGGTCAAACATGGGGAGTCAGCCAAAGAGGCAAGTGGAAGTGAAAAAAAAAGGATGGAACTCTTGAGTTGACGGTAGCACCCCTTGATTCTCTTTCACAGTGATTCATGCCAAAATAAATATTGTACCTAGACATACACTAATCTACCCGGCGTCGAAAAGGGTGCAGCCAGGTCTGTTCAAACGCTGGGAGTTTGGATCAGGATGTGAAGTTTCGCGGCTTCATTCCACTGGGCCATCTTGCTTATCTCTAGTGTTTTAAAGCAGAGGAGACCAGACATCCTCATACACGAGACGATCTGGCTGCTAGCATCTCAAGGACCTGGAACCATCTGGCTGTCTTAAATTTCAAGTCTTCCATCGAACGGCAAGTGATGGGAGTGCACTACATTTGAAAACGAAAGTATCCTGTAAGCCTTGTCTTTCTCTTTGACATGTGCTTTTACAAACTAGAACTAAATGAAGACAGTCATGTTGACATACCATCTAAATGAGCCCCACGTCCACAATTTGCCTCAGAGAACTGGCCAGTGTCTGGTTCATCTTTCAGCGAGTAGTTGAAAGGTACCTAATGTAAGATCATTCAGTATTTTTTCTTCAGACCTATGCCATGGAACTAACTGATGATTGTTATATCAATATTTTTTATTACCCGTGCCCACAGTTTTGCCCCTTAAATCTTATAAAAATGGTCAGTGGATGGAGAAGTGTCTGAAACATGATGAGGGTCTCAGATGGTTCCACAAGATACCGCCGCCTCTGCAGAGCATGACACAAGTCAGTTTACACCACAGTTTGAAACTGAAGCTTGTCGTCAACCATCCACTGTTTGTGCAGTTCACCTGCGCATGTAGAGTTAATTCACGGAAAGTTTTCCATACCTTTTTTTTTTTTTTATGAAAGCTGCGTCAAGAGTGTGACTTGGTCACGTGGTGTCTGTTTGCTGAGTTTAGTGCCATGCATGCCAGATTGCCCTATTGGATTCAGACGTCTCGAAATATTTTGAGGGCCGAGCGCACAAGCGCAGGATTGTCAGTCGTTCTGGGGAAGGAGAAAGGCAACATGAAGTGTCGCTAACGTGGGCTATTCTTCCTCTTGCAACAACCAAATCAGCTCTGTCTGAAACAGCAAATCTATTAAAAATGGTAAAACCTAATTTTAGTTGTCAGTGAACATNTTCACCTGCGCATGTAGAGTTAATTCACGGAAAGTTTTCCATACCTCTTTTTTTTTTTATGAAAGCTGCGTCAAGAGTGTGACTTGGTCACGTGGCGTCTGTTTGCTGAGTTTAGTGCCATGCATGCCAGATTGCCCTATTGGATTCAGACGTCTCGAAATATTTTGAGGGCCGAGAGCACAAACGCAGGATTGTCAGTAGCTCTGGGGAAGGAGAAAGGTCTATTCTTCCCCTTACAACAACCAAATCAGCTCTGTCTGAAACAGCAAATCTAATAAAAATGGTGAAACCTTATTTTAATTGTCAATGAACGTGGTTAAGGGAATGGTCGTCGTTGACTGGCACAACCTTCTCACTACAAGTATTTGTTGGAAACAAATTTGTCAGATTTCAAATCTAGTCTAGAGAAGTCTCACCCAGGCCTAAAGGGGGGG